>MU260875.1:0-147717 GCA_020310875.1 Ceratopteris richardii | reverse complement strand
TTTTCCTTGAGATATACATATGATCTATGTTTTCCACTTAGAATTCCATCTAAAAATAAGGAAACGTTTTTGCTTGTGTAGGCAATTCAAGTGTGGGACATCTTTCCATGTATTATTTAAATCTCCTTCTAGCTAGCCGAAGTGTTTCTTGGGGTGTTTGCTTGAGGCTGTGGATCAAGGATGATGTGCTATGCCTGATGCCACTCTTGGAAAAATTCTACGATGAATGCTTCTAGCAGTTGACCTATATTCTAGTAGTTATGATTGTTCAGGGGTTGAAACCAAATTAAGGTAGTACCCTTGAGAGTCAAACCAAATGCCTCAAACTGGGTGAAACAACTCCTCAATATGTTCAGCTCTTAACACTTGTTTTGAACTCAACCACATAATCATAAGGATCTTCTGGCCCATCAAAGTAGTCTTTTATTGTCTTGACCACACTTGTTCTGGATACTCTCAATGTCTAGGCAATGGAAAATGATGTTCATCTCTTTGAGGCCTATGTGCTCTATGTCTCTCTCTTTCAGGTCCTTCACTTTCAAATCCTAACCTATCTCTGCCCATAATGTGTGCAAAGCTTACCTCAGGTCTCTGTCTGGCTCTTTCCCTCTGTTGTTCATGAGCTTGGGTTGATCCTACTCCTTGGAGGCCTTGGGAAACATTGGGTCTTGGTGGAGGGAAAATTGATTTGCCCTACCAAGTATATGCATGCCTACCATGCTCTGTTACCAAGAATACTTTGTCCGATGTGTTGTCCAAATAGACCCTTTTTCAGGGGTATCCGGAATCTTTAAATTCATTTATCATCACATTTCGACTCTGTTAGGTTGACCAATACTAAACCTACAAAAAAACTTCATCTGTCTTCCTATTCCAAAACAATTCTATGCTTTTGTTAGCTTGGAGAATCCATTCTGGTGTGAGTATTCTAGTCAAGATCAATTTGCCTCTAAGGGTCCTATCGTAGGGTTTTCTTGGACTTGATTTGTACCTATCATAGCCCTAATTAATCAATATCACTACTCGTATTTAGCCTTAGCTAACAATTGACTAAGGGAGTTAAGAATGATTCCAACCTCAAGTTGCTCTCCCTTGATCATGCTTGGATGCCTCAGACACACGTTCCCACACTTACAACAAACTTGCCATCTTGCTTTGATGCCCTTGAATGGCTCTTAATGGACCTATAAGAGTCCCAAGTTTAGATCAAGCTTAAACTTCAATTTATTTGATAGATAGTTTGATTCAAGTATTTTTGAAGACTCTTTTGCCCCCTTTGTATTGCTGAAAATCCTTTGGAGCTCCCTTGGCTTCCCAATCCCACCTAAAGTTCAACTTCAAATTACTCTATCTAAAAATCAACACATTATTCTTAAGAAAAATAGTTGAGGCCATATAGGATTCGACACGAGCTTTCCAATGCACTCTAGAGTTCAAAAATGGATTTTGGATGAAAAAGTTATGTTAAATCAGGCTCGGGGGTCAAACAGACAAACAGGATGTATCAGCGAATCCCAATCTTTTGATACTCAGAGGGTCAGAAAGTTGCAATTTTGTGAAAACCAAAAATCCAAAAAGTGGCGATTCTTTGTGAATAAGTATAAAAAATTCACAATTTTGTTCTCTTTTCTTCTTGCAAAAGCCACAAATCTCTCAAAATAAGTTGGAAGAAGTCATGAATCTTGCGAAATATGAGTTGCAAGAAGTCATGAATCTCTCAAAATGTGACGTGCAAGAAGCCGCAAATCTTTCAAAATGGAATTCCAAAATTCGTGATTTTCTCAAAATCTCGGATGGCAAAAAGTCGCAAATTCCTCACAATGTGGATGGCGAATTGTCATGAGTTTCTAAACAATTGCTTCCAAAAAGTCACAATTTCTCAAAATTGAATGCCAGCAAGTCGCAAATTTCTCATACTCTTAATAGCAAAGACTTGCAATTTTTCTCAAACTCTTAATAGCAAAGATTCACGATTTTCTCAAAATCTTAATGATAGAAATTTGTGATTTTCTCCTCCAATGTTCACCAAAAAGATGCGACACAGGCCAGAAGGTCATGAATTTTTCACAAAGCAAACCAAAGATTCATGGTTTTCTACACAATCTGAACAAAAAATTAGCAATTTTCTTCAACTTAGAAAACCAAAAATTCACAATTTTCTCACAATCAGAAGCTCAAAGAATCGTGATTCTTTCCACACTTGGCAAGGGTGCTCATTTTAGATGTTGATAAATTTTTCAACCAAAAGGAGAAATTGTTTGAAGCACATAACACTTTGGACTTTCCTTTCAGTGGATACACCCATGCATGTCTGGAAAAATCATCAATGAAATTCACAAAATAAAGGTAGTTCCCAAAAGAAGGTGTGTGCATAGGACCATAGACATAACTCTGAATAGGTTGTAATTTTTTGGTAGATCAAACTGAACTATCTTTTGGGAAGGAGGAATGCGAAATTTTTTCCAAAAATATGGCCTTCACAAACATGTTTACCAGGTGCCTCAATTTTGGGCAAAGAGGATACCATTTTAGATTTTGATAGGCATCGCAAACTAGCAAAAATTCAGATGACCAAAACGTACATGCAAAAGCTTTGCATCTGACATAGCTTGAGAACCATGTACTACACATGCTGAATCATTCACAGATTTTTCATAGTCTATGAGCTTATATAAGCCCATGACATAAAATGCCAAAAGTAGTAATGACATAGCCATTTGATATATCATGAAATGTCCATCTGTCATCAATAAATTTCACGACCAAGTTGATCTTGGCTAATGTTTAAACTGATAATAGATTTTTCTTAATCCTTAGCACAAATAAAGCATCCAACAATATAAAAGAACTATCATCAGCAATAGTTAGAATGATCTTACCAACTCCCATAATAGGATAAGAGGAGTTGTTGGTGCATGTGACAGTATTCCCTTTAGGGGTAGGCTCAAGTGAAGTGAAGAAACTACACTGTGAGGTAATATTTTTGGTTGCCCTACTATCAAAGTACCAAACATCTAAGTCTACTACAGACATACACTATTCATGAAAAGATGGCTCATAAACTACAAATAGTGGTAAATGCCCATTCTTCATTCTACACAAGATTAGTAGACTTTGTTTTGGGTCTAGAGTCCTCTGAAACAACATTCTAGCCTCTTTTGTAGCCAGTTTTGAACAACTCTTTATGAAATGATCATTTCCTTTATAGTATTTGAAGAACAATTTTTGCTTTTCTGTTTTCTTCTCGTCTCTGACATCTTTCTTTGATTGTTTGAAATTAGCAATTTTTTTCTTACTAGTAGATGAGCTCCATTTACCTTTGCCCTTCTGACTAGCCAAGAAGATCTACAACATGCATAATGGACCTGTTTTGCGTAAACTAATCTTCTTCTGACCTAACAGAGACTAACTCCCAAAATGTTAAGGAATTTGGATTGCCTTCATCATCAATCAAAGAGTAGAAGCAAAACTTTGATATGAATCTAGAGGACAATTCAGAACACTCTGCACAAGTGAACTGTCAAGCAAGACTTCATCGATATAAATCAACTTCTCCTTCAAATCTTTGATCTTTGTCAAAAAACTATCCATGGAATCTCCTTCATTCATGTGCTCAATCTCCAATTATTTTTGGAGGTAAGCAACAGGAGCCTCATTCCTTGCCTGTTATAAAGTAGCAAGCATATCCCAAGAATCTTTTGATGTTCTATAGGAGCAAATGTGAGGAATAATGGCATGTTTGATAGACAAGGCTATCAACGCATGTGCCTCAGCATCTCTGCCATTTCAATGAAGTTGCGCTGCAGTAGGTGCACCAGAAATTGAAGCAAGAACAGGAACCTGAAGAATATCACCATCTTCAATACCATCTACATCACCTTTAGTATCTCTGTTTGTAGGTGTAATAGGATGTTTTTCAACACCATGCACAATATTCCACAGTCCATTTGTGACCAATACATGATGCATCATATAATCCCATAATGGGTAATTGGTACCATCCAACTTATCCTCAACAACCAACATATAGAATACATCACTAGTTTTCACCATGGCCACTAAGTAAAATACCCTCTAGTAGAAAAATGATTGTATCTCAAAAAGTTGAACAGAACTATGCTATCGAGTTTTCCTAAACCTGTAGCAAACTTCGAGGTGCTTATATTGGAAAACCAAATTTTGTCTATATCTTTGGCACAAAAAGCTGAAATTGCCTCCATAGGCACTATCATAGTGTATTCAAAGTCCAAAACAAGCTCAGATTGTGATTTTGATGGCACAAAGTGAAGCCGTTTTGAACTCCTAATCACCCTCAACATGCTCACCAAATTTCATGCAATTCTATGACTATGACCAGAAGAGTTTCAATGACACCCTAGATGAAGTGACAACATACTCTAATATGAATTTTTGGAGTTTGAGGTCTAGAAAAGCATGTGAACAACACAAGGAAGAAGAAGAAGCTTGGAGCACAACACACAATACTGAATGTATTACTAAGAAAATATAGAAAGATATATGACCCATTAGGGTTAAAGGTGTATATACAAGTCGGGGGCAAAACATCCTAAAGAGGGAAAAAAGTGCCCCTATGGTCCTAGTCTGTTCAAACAATAGGAATGCACTCAATAATCAAGCACACTCAACATCAATCATGCACGTAGACATGCAACCCACATTTGAAGATGGTCACATGCGTAGATGAAAGAGGTAGAAGAAGAAACTCCATGAGACTTAACAGACACAAGCATCTACTCTCCAAAATAGCAACATGTTTGTATGAGCCAAAATGGGCCTTCTTTTACAATGAGTAGTGACCTCTTTATATACACTTTGGCCACATTCCCCCTTTATGTGGGATTATTGTGCTCAATGAAAATTGATTCTACTAAAGTGCAAAAGGTGTGGCACTCTCACATCTCTATACATGATTGATTAGAAAAACATCAATCTAAACTAATCTAAAGTGGAAAAAGGTAACAAAATTTACAAATGATGATGAGAAAACAGTCGATTTGTGTTGTGCTTCCAACATTTCCCCCTCCTTGACTTTGTCGTCCTTGACAAAGCCTTTGCAAGTGTTGGGACTTTGAGGAAGAGCACCTTAGAGTCCTTTACATCCTTGAATCTATTTTTCATTTGAAGTGATTTGCTTTGTTCAATGATGCTCTTTTTTTTCCATTCAGATCTATGGTAAATGATCGTCTTCTTGTCTGTTTTTGCTTCGTTTTTGGGATTTTAATGAGAAATCCATTAGAATAATTATATTCCTTTCTTTTAATATGAGAATGTAATTGAATATGGGATGTTTTGTACAATAGATGAAATTAATTCATCTTTTCTTAGTCCATGAGAACAAGGGGACTAAGGGTGTATGGGTGATAAAAGAAAGTGACTATGCATGGTCTTAAAATGAGACCCTAAAAACGTGTATACTTAAAAATGCATACAAAAATAATGGTGAAAAGAATCCGTTTGAGAAAAGTGCTCAATATTATGGTGATCATGAGGCTTTCTTACAAGAAATTCACTCCAAATTCTTCTCTTCATCATCAAATGTAAGAGACACTTTATTCATCATCCTACAAACAAAAGATTAAAATAAAAAGAAATTTTGTACATTGTATTTATATGTGCCATCTCCATGCATGGGCTTTAAAACTTGGAATGCCTTATGCATGGCCTTCAGATGAGGCCCTAGTCTTATGCATACTTGTTGAGCAATACAAGCTCATGTTGTGCATTAGGTAAGGTTGGGCTTGGAACCCATCGTTGCTCCACGAAAAGGTTTTCATTTTTGTGTACTTGAATTGTTCTAGGATTGGAATATTTAGAGATTCCAATTCAAGCAGTTTGCAAATTTTAGGCCTCCATATCATCTTTTCATTATTATTATTGGGCCTTAAATTCTTATGAAGCTTCTTCTTTTGATTTTTCTTTGTTATTTTGAATCCCTTTTTTCATGGTGTTAACAATAGAAGAGCAAGATGACGTCCACACATCATCTTGCTCTTGATAAATCGAGGTGACCCCCCAGATTTGTTAGATTTATTTCTCCTCATATGTTACAAATAAATTCATCAAATAACTTGTGTTAACTATCTATACACTTCAATTAGATATGTGCAAAATCTCTTTGGTCAATTCACACAATCTTGTGAGCTCTCATCATATCTATGTGACCTTCTATTCTAAAAATAGAAAGTTTCTTCAACTCTTGAGAAATTCAAGTCATCTATTTTGGTGCAAAAATTTTGATAATGATATTCCAAAAGACGTGATGGATCTTTATGCATATTTGGGAATCTAAAGAAGTTCTTTAATCATTCTTGGAGTCATATTGGCTAGTGTAGAGCAGTTTTGTTACAAAAACCACTCATCTCTTCATAATAACCATCACCTCTTCATAGTGGTATCAGAGCAACTAAGCTTCATGGGTGATAGATTTTCCTCATCCATTGATAAAATAGATCGAGGCTTTTATTCAGCATGGTCACTCAAAATGGAAGCTTATCTTCAAGAATGAATCTCTATGGTTGCATCTAGATAAGAGATGATGCCAACCCTTAAAAGCAAGGGCCAACCAACACAAGAGGAGCAAGAGAGGTTGAATGCACAAGAGACATGGAATGCTCTTGAGGCATTCTTCTTATCAAGAACCAAGGCAAGGAACCAAGCATAGTGTGATTGATTTTGTCACCAAGATGGACCTTGCAAACCAACTTGGAATCATTGGAGAATTCATTGATGAAGAACAAATAATAAGGCAAGTAATCAATGGTATAAAGGAAGATGACAAATGGGAAGCCTCTATGACAACCATGGGTCTCTACATGGACATGCAAGTTCTTGATTTCAACACCCTCATGGGACAATTGTTCACACATGAGGCAAAGCTTATGAAGAAT
Organism: Ceratopteris richardii; assembly: GCA_020310875.1. NCBI lineage: Eukaryota > Viridiplantae > Streptophyta > Polypodiopsida > Polypodiales > Pteridaceae > Ceratopteris > Ceratopteris richardii. The sequence goes on along the minus strand of MU260875.1, from coordinate 140,809 downwards.
GGCGACAACTAGAAAGGTAATCAATCCTCTTCTCTCTATACTGATAAAATAAAAGCAAGGAAAATAAAGGCAAGGGCAAGAGTTTTGATGATGAAGGTAGTACCTCTAAGGAAACTTTGCAGGTAGGGGTAGATGCTCAAGAGGAAGAGGCAGAGGATGAAGAAAAGGTAGGGGGAGAGTCCAAGGCTCATCACCATGTGCCATATGAGGAATAACAAATCACATTACTGAGAATTGTCTCATGAAGCCAAGGAATCAAAGAGGAAAAGGTTAAAGCAGAACATTCTATGGAAACTCAAGAGGAAGATTCAACAACTCTTATGGATATAATAACTCATACAACAATGAAAATTATTAGGGTAGATACAAAGGAAGGGCAGACTACAACAACTATGTAGATGATCAAGCTCAAGAAGACTCACTTCTTCATGAACATGACTATGAAGGAAGGTAAAGCAGATGAACATGTGTTTTATATAGACTCAAGATGCTCAAATCATGTGGCAAGCAATGTAGCTCAATTATGAGATTTGGAAGACCCAAGGAATAGGCACGAAGTCCAAATTGGAGGTGACATGGAGAACCAAATAGGTAAAACCCTAAAGAGACTGAGGTCATATGGAGGGGGAGAATATTTCTCCCATGACGTTGATTCTTATCTCCAAGAGAGAGGGATCAAAAGATAAATTACTACCATGTATAATCCTGAGCAAAGTGGAGTGGCAAAGAGAAGGAATAAAACAATTGTGGAGGCTGCAAGATCAATGCTCAATGAAAGGAAACTCCCCAACTACTTATTGGCAGAGGCACTATCAAAAACTATATATTTGATTAATACACTTATATCAAAGACTTTGGATGGCTTGACACCATATGAAGCATGGAAGGAAGGAGGCCTAGCCTTGATCATTGTAGAATATTTTAGTGCATAGCATGTGCACACATACCTTCACAGATTAGAGGCAAGTTCGATCTAAAGGCACATAAATGCATGTTGATTGGCTATGATCTTAATAAAAAAGGTTATAGATTATAAAATCCAAGCAACAAAGGCTTCACTGTAAGTAGAGATACTTTGTTTGATGAAAATAAATCATGGTTTGAAGATGATTGCAGGAAAATCAATCTTCCTTATGATTTAGAGGAAAACTTTCCAACCTTATCAAAAAGAAATTAACACACACTTGAAGCATCAAGTGATTCTGATGATGACGCGAAGACTCCAAGAAGAGAAATTAATTCTTGGAACTCTAAAGGCAAAGCCAAAGTGCAAGATTTGAGAGATATGGAAAAATTCTCTAAACAAACAATCATGAGCTCAACAAGAGAAAAGGGAAAACCAGAAAGGTATTGATATGATACTTCATTGGTTACTAAACACTCTATATAGTTAGCACATGACTAAATTTTGAGGAACCTTCATCATATGAAGAAGCTTGAATGGATGAATGCCATGGAGGAAGAGATAGATGCTTTATAGGAAAATCAAATTTCGGAATTGGTGCCCAAGACTCCATCTATGAAAGTCAGCGGATCAAGGTTTATATATAAGGTAAAGAAACATTATGATGCATCAATCAATAGGTACAAAGCAAAGATAGGCCAAAGGATATGCACAAACATAAGGTATCTATTATGAAGAAAAAATTTCACCTATGTCAAAGATGCCTACCATAGGGTACTCATGCGTATTGCATCTTTCAAGAATTAGAAATGTCACATTATATATATATATATATATATATATATATATATATATATATATATATATATATATATATATATATATATATATATATATATATATATATATATATATATATATATTATATATATATATATATGTGTGTGTGTGTGTGTGTGTGTGTGTTTTGGGGGATTCTTGTGCAAAAAGGGATTTCAGTGTTTGTAGGAGGAAAGGGAAAGATAAGAAGAAAGATACAACACTAGAAACCTCTGTCGATTGATTATAAGAAGACAAAGACAATCGTGATGCACAATACAATCCAATACTTTCTGTGCAAAATCCCACTTTCTGTGCAAAACCCATTGAGTGCACAATCACAAAATACAAAATACCCAAGGGTCTTGTTGCTGCCGGCCTTCTCTGCAGGAGACCTCCACCTTCTCCAAACTTGCACTTGTGCACACCTCGCACTCAAGCTTCCAATAGGGGGAGGGATGGACACCTTTTGTCGGCATGCGCACAGTTTCAATGGGACCTTGGATCTTTGGTTGTATATCTTAGGACTTATCTGCACACTTCTAAGTCCTCTTCATGCACACCTTGAACTTCACTTCTCTGTGTCGCACACTATGTGTCCCTTGCACTTCTCTCTCTTGCTTAGCTTAGACTATGCTCACTTTTCTTAGTCCTCCAAGAATAATCCTTGCCTTGATTTGGGTGTTGATTCACGTATGCTCCTAACTGCAAAAGTATCTTGTGCGCACTCTGATGTCTCAAGATTGTCAAAAGTGGGCAGCCAACGAATCCCTGTTTTGTCCTGTAGTGACATTAGAGGAAAACAAAACTTTAATTGGGGGGCATACTTTCACTTCTGCGTATGCTGCCACTTCACTTACCTTCACTTTTTTCCCTTTTAAGTCTTCAATTGTGCACCTAAGAGAGGGTTCACTTGAACCTTCCAAAACACTTTAAAAAGACTTTGAACCTTAGAGAAATTACAAAAATACCTCTGCAACTTGCAACCAACTTTCTGCAATTATACTCTTTGTGAACAATTAATTGTGCACTACATATGCACCTTGACACTCAACTTTGAACGCTTTGACTTCAAACATGTTGACCTTTGACCTTGAACATGTTGACTTTCCCTAATTTGACTTTGACCTTTTGACTTTGATTATAGTCTACTTTGACCAATATGACTTTTTATGGGCTCAACAATTGCCCACCACCTACTGGGCTCTCTGTCCCAAAGAGCTATAGGCAAAACTCTGAGCAGATATGACACCATGATTCCTCTGCGGCAAAATCTTCAAAAGGACCCCTGAGCAGCTACCAATTCCACCAGAGAAGAACCAAGAGTGCAAATGTTGCACGGAAAAGCAAAGGAGGGCAAATGGAGGGTAGGAATGAGGGGGAAGGGAGGGCTGAGGGGCTAAGATTGGTAGGGCATGGAAGGTGACAGATGGGGCTTGGTAGAAAGGTAAAGGGAGGGTAAGGGATATGGATTATGGGATTTGTAGAGGTCCAAAATGATAAAATAGTAAAGCTACAGAGGGTCTATATGGGAAATAATGAAACATATCATAAAATAGGGTGAGAATAGATCATGTGGACCATGTGCATAATGAAAAAACACGTGAGAAATGTGCTCGAAACATTTGTGTTTTAACCAATAGTCAGAGAAAAGGTGGAATTATGGAAACATTAAGTCAAAAAATGAGTCGAGAGGTGCCAAAATACATGAAAATGACTCCAAGTTTGAAAAAAATGGCCATCCGAAGTGCAATCTAGAGCCAAAAGCTTTGAACCATGAAAAATAAAAAAAATATATATTTTTAATATATCTAATGAAAATAGCAAAAATTTCCTCTTTTTTTTCTCTCTCTCTCTCTCAAACGCACCTGATCGTTAAAGTTTGATTAAAAAATTAAAATAAAATAAGTTAATATATAATAATAAAAAGAGAATATATAAAATACAAAATAAGAAAAATAAAGATAAAAAATTAAAAAAACAAGAGGGGGGCAGGGGGGCAGTGTCGGAAGGATTTCCTCACTTGAATTGATATATAAAAAAATAAAAATATTTTAATTGAAAGTCAATCAGATGATATCTCTTTCTCATATTTTTTAATGCATTAGTTTAAAATGGCAAATGTTTTTTTGGGTTACCTGTAGGAAAAAGAGGGAACTATATTCAGAATAGAGGATCAATTGAACTCTTACTTAGGCTCAACTTTTTTATGTCCTTGAGTGAGTTTGTGTGTGTTCAGGATCATATGAGGTTAACTATTAATAGATATTTATATGTTCCTATGATTATAGGGTTGTGAACCTATATGTATACGTGAAATGCACTTAATGGAGATATGTGAATATATATCTATGAGAGTGAATGAGAATAGTTTTTGTCATATATATATATATATATATATATATATATATATATATATATATATATATATATATATATATATATATATATATATTTATATATATATTTGCATATGTATACTTAAAAGATATATTTGTGTGCACTGAAGTCCATATGATTGTGTGTTTTTGTTTACCTAAACCTAAGTATATATATGTGGGTAGTAAATAAGAATAATATTGTTTTTATTATATAATTTAGTTCCTAAAAACACTAATGTTAATCTTTTGTAAGCTTTAATATCTAATCATATATAAATTCTATATTAAAAAAAAACTAGGTGTAAAATAACCTACTAATTAGGTAATATATTTGAATTAATAGATTAATAATTAAATCATATTTATAAATAAAAAGAAAACTGTGTATACGTAAAATTAGATAAGCGTGTGTGTATGTGGAAGTTAGTAAGAGTTCTAATTCTACGTGTGTACAATGGAATGTGTTAGTAATGTATTAGTTAGAAGTAGTTTGCATGATCTGAGCAAAGTTTTCTGAATGTTAGCATGTGCATGAGTATGCACGCTACGATGTTTATATAACTAGAATGTTTGAATGTTCTTTTTTTCTGAATGTCTTCCAGCAGGTACGGCGAAGCTCTGATGAGAGAGAGAGAGAGAGAGAGAGAGAGAGAGAGAGAGAGAGAGAAAGAGAGATGTCTGCTTCATTTTTTTTTCTCCCCCTGGCTGTTGCGTATGCACATGTCAGAGAATGAGAGATGTTTACTTCCTCAACCCCCTCTTCCAGTGACCTGCGCAGATACTGTCTTCCTTCTCTCTCTTCTGGCCGCCATGAAGAGAGTGGTAGAAAGAGCCCAAAGAGGCCTACTGTTGTGCGATAACAGAAGATGGAGGTGGATGGGCTGGGAGTTGTTGCATTTGTATTGAAAAGCCGAAAGGATGGGCAGAGCCGAGATTCATACGATAAAAATCCCCATTGCTAATCAAGGGACCAAGACTGCCATCGCTTTAGTTGCCATGCTCGTTGTGATTTACAATTTCAACATCGTCACTCTCGTTTCATATAAACAAACCAAGAAAATGTTTTCTTCGGTCTACGTTTCTATACACAGAGAGGAAAGTAAGGTAGATCTTATGTGGGCTGCATAGAATCCCATAGGAGACGAGAAAGACAGAGAGAACGCATCAGATGGGCAATATATAAGAACCGTCTGGCACAAACAGGAGAGAGAGGGAAGAGTCACTACCTCAGAATACCTTTTTCTCCTACCTAGCGTGCAGAGAGGACTTAACGTTAGATTTATGATTAACTTTATGATGTCTGTGTAGATACCGTCTGGCTAAGGTTCTTTTTGGCGGACCGAAAGAGAGAGAGAGAGAGAGAGAGAGAGAGAGAGAGAGAGAGAGAGAAAGAGAGAGAGAGAGAGAGAGAGAGAGAGAGAGAGAACGCTCTCGACAAAGCGCACAGGCAGAGACGAGTCATGTGTGGGCTAGAGAGAGACACACGATGGCTCTGGCTTCTGAGAGAGAGAGAGAGTCCTTATTTTCTGTTTTTGAGCTAGCTATGAAACTGCTTGCACATGATGAAGTAGGATTGTATATTCTTTATGGAATCATTTTGTGCTTGTGCAGAAGAATGTCTCTGAATTTATTTTGATTAAACACTGAACCTCGAAGATATAACTTAGAGAGCTAATGATTTACTTAGGGAATTGCACTACATTTCGTGATCGGTGTGGGAGTTGCTGGTCGAAGAGCTGCTTGTGTTATAGTAGAAATTTCTTCTGCATGTAAATAGATGTTCACAAGGTCACAAATATTACTAGAAGACAATCTTTGAACAACTACGTAGTTGAGGATCTGTTCAGTTTTTGCATGGTACTTTTTGCCGCATGTAATAAAGGGCTCCAAAGAGCATATCAGATCTTAATATTTTAATGTATCATGGATGCCAGATTTCTGTAAACCATTTGTTTTTGAGTCTAGCTTCCACCGTCGAAAGTGTATTAGTATGATGGGTACCTTTGTTTGTGAATATACTCAACCATCTAACAGAAGTATGATTTAGTTTTCTTCAATCAACCATCGTCATTTTTGTATCTTGGCGCTCTTTTGCAATAATAATGAGTGAGAGATTGTCTCAAAGATATCGAATTCCTCAAATATTAAGTAGTACTTCTGGGCATTCACTTGTTTCTAGGCTTAATTGCAAAGTGCATTCTAATGTACATATAAGAGAAGGCAAGAAGCATCCAGCAGATTGTGGTCATGTTGATTTGCGAGAAGGCACTTTTTCATGTGTTCTCCAAGAAGCTCAAGCACACTTCAATGAATGCACAGGAGAGGTGTCCAATGTTGAGCAGACTTCTATCAAAACACAAGACATGTTGCTTCATCAATATCCCCTTTATCACCCCCAAATTGTTTGTTGAGCTCAGAGTTCCATGGCTGTATAGGCCAATGTGAAAACCTTCATGACATTGATTTGCATAGGAATGAAGTTTCTAGTGGCTCTCTTAACAATGAGGGTGAGGTTAAGGCATCTACGGCAGATGGTTCCTTGCAGTTTAGTGTGGAATCAAGTTTAGTGCATATTACAGGCTATCCTTCCTTGTATAGAAGAGTCAAGAAGCATAGAGTGCATGAATTGGAAAGTGTATTAGTGGGCCCTTATGTATCTCATTTCAAACTTCTCGTCATTGTAAATAAAAATACAGGCATATGGAAGGAATATCTGAAAGGATTACTTAGCATTGGTTCTCCTTCAGAGAGTTTAGCTACCTCTAGGGAGAAAAAAGGGAGTGTAGAAGCTCTACATACATCTGTTCAATCTGTGAATTCCTTGAATAAGGGTAGTTACATAAAATTTCTACTTGTTAATTGTGTTGACGCTATATCAGAAGAGAGATTCGATGCTACAGAATGAGTATGTGCTTAAAAATCCATAAATTCATGGACATGTAAGTGAGCATGAATGTAAGTGCATATGCATAAGTGTATGATGTTAACAAGTAAATGTTTGATGCATGTATATGTGAGTGCATGTATGCATGCATGTTAGTATGTGTGTGCATGTGCATATTAGAATTAATGCATATGCATATGAATATGAAGATATGGTATGCATGAGAAATAAAGCATGTATGTATATGAAATGAATACATGTATGCATGTATGTTAGAGGCATAGGAATGCATGAATGATATGCATGCATGCGAAGATTAGTGTATGCATAAGTGTATGTATGCATGTGCATATCTATTTGAGTATGATGTGCACAAATGCGTATGCATGTAAGTTAAGACGTTTGGAGTGCATATGTGCATGTGAATGTATGATAATGTTAGAAAAGTGTGCATGTGTGCAAAAATGATGTTTACATATGCATGAAAGTTGAAAAGTTAGAAGTCCATGTATAAATGCATATGAATAAGTGCATTATATGTATGAGCATACATATGTGCATATAATAATTAACATGTGTTAGCATAGGTTTAAGTTATGTTAAGTATTGAATGTTAGATTAATAAATGAGTGTTTTATTTTTACTAAAAGCATACTAATGTTTCTTTTTCTAAATGTCTTCCTGTAGATCATTGAAGAGATTTCAAAAGGAGATTACGAGAACACAAGCATATGAAATTTTCAGGATCACGAAATTACAATATTTGAAGATTGTTTATTAAGTTGTATAGGATTATCTATAAAGAGAATTGTTTTAGCTTTTGTATAGGCTTAAATCCTAAAGATTTCTAGCACTTCCACTTTTCGATACAATTAAGATTTGTATAGGCTTAAAAAGATTGATTTTGAAATTCTTTATACTGTTTCTCTGAAAATTAATTGAGATCTTTACTTTTTTATTTCATATGTCTACAGAGATAGGATCTACAAGTAGTTCTAAACTAGTATCTACAAACGATTCTGATATTAAGAATCAAGAAATAGAAAACTTAATAATAGGAATGTTACTTCCGTCTTCAATTGATAGTTCAAATAATAACGAAAATATAGAAGTTGAAATTATTAAAGATAAAGTAGTTAACGAAACTTTACATACGTCAGATTACAATCGTCTTCTTTCTAGAATTTTACCTTTAATTACCATAGTTTTGCCAGAACCGGAGGACAAGAAAGACTTATTCCCACCTAATTCAGTTAGAAACCCTAACTCAAATCAAATAGAGAACAAAGAAGTTGACTTTGTTAAAGATAAAATTACAAACGAGAACTTAGTTATGTCTTATCAACTAGAAGCTATAGAACATTATAGAAACGCTTGTTCTTACGGTCCTTAGTCTAAATAATTAGTTATTAATTTGCACTCCCATATATTAGAAACATATAGATTTTTATCACACCTAAACTGAAAAAGCAACCGAAGGCTCTAGGCATACTTAGAAGCACCCTACGTGCAGTCATACGGTTAGGTTAGAGCGATTCTTGTAGATGAACGTCAGCCTACCTTCACACCCCTCTACAACAGCTTTGAGTTACAAAGATCTTGACACTGGGATATGTTTTCCAACTGAACCCTTACCTATTTCTTTGAGTCTTTGCTAGTACAAAAACTCTTGAGCTTGCTCCAAGCACCCTGAGTGCGCCGTATTTTTTGGCAGTCGCCCTGATCCACCAACCGTTGCTTCTGCGCCGACACCTTAGTGAACCTGACATGAAGAAACGGCCTTCCAGCTCAGAAGCTTCTTCATCCGTGGGAGCAGTGTCTGTATCTTTGGAACCTTGCACTCTTCTAGGTGTTGAGGGCTGTTCCCTAGGGAACTGAGCGCCTCCACGAAGAGTGGCAAGTAGCTATCCTCATCTCGCCACCTCTCTCATCGACATTTGAAGCAGGAACGTTTGCACAATCATCTATTAGCAATTGATGTATTAGATTTTGATTCTATTAAAAGTTGTATAAATTTTCACACAGTCACTCTTTGAGCCTCTTCTTCGATTCAAATTGCAGGTATTGCACTATCCTCTAATACTTCTTATTTCTCAAATATCAATGGGTAAAATGAAAACAGTTAATGTAAACATACATAAAACGAACTCTATTATGGAGGGCTCAATTAAGAATGCAAATTTTGGACTTGAAGCGGAAGTCAAAAATTTAGAGGATAAGCTAAACTCGTCAAGTCAAGCAAAATTTAAAGAAGTATTTCTGTTAATTGACAAGTTAAGTGAATTTTCTAATTCAAATAGTGTGAATTTTACAAGAAGTTGTTAAAACTTTAAAGATCCAAATAGATGATTTGACCAAAAAAGTCAATGAACACCCTAAATGCAAGTGTAATGAACATGAAATGCAAAGTTTATCTCCAAAGTTGCCTAATGAAACCCATATGAATGAGTTTAGGAGATCCACCTATAGGGCTATGAATAGGAAAGTTTATCCCTTAAGATGCTTTTGGTGTGACCAACTAGGTCATAGGTACGAGGATTGTGTTGCTTATAGTAATGCATGTCAAATTCACTTAGTCATTTCACATGACCTGAAGATTTGTGATTATCAAACACAACTACCTTTGAGATTAAACTTAGGTCGAGGAGGGATGAAAGAGTACTTTGATCAAACAAAATTGAGTCCTAAAACCAAACGTCAAAAACAATGGAAACCAAAAAGTCATGATGAGAAAAGCAATGTATGTCAATTACATTCTATGAACACTAAGATAGTGACTAAAAGTGAATGCTTGGACAATAACCAAAACCTTCTTAAATCTAAATATATGAGTAACATTGATATTCAAACTACATCTAAGGATCAAGATACATTGGAAAAGTTTAAGAAACAAGAAGATGTATGGATAAAAGATGATGAAAATGAACAATCAATTGATGGAAATAAAGACATACATGAGGTTAAAACAGAACCTAAAGTCATAGAAAATGACAATAAATGTGACAAAAATAAAAATGATGAAAGAATAGTACAAACATCTGAAGATGAAAATCTTCAAATTCCATTAGAACATGACAAGAATATGGAAAAATGGATACAAGAAGCCATATGGAAGATAGAAAATAATACCAAAAACTCATCAAAAGTTAAGAAAAAGGAGAGGAATTTAAGAGAATAGTTTTATTGTGATGAAATTTTTTATTGAAGAAAACTTTTCAAGTTTTGATATTGCTTGCTGTATATATGCCTGTTTTCCTAAAGTTGATGAACATATACCTAAATTGCTTTGTTTAATGAAGTTTTTATGCTTGGAAAAGTAAGTTTATGATAAAGTTTTACATTATGCTTTGATGCACTTATGATTTTCTTTCTTTCACAAATAGGAAGAAATCTATTATGATGAACAATTATGAAGAACATTATTATAATGAAATGATGAATATTTTGATCAAAATGATTTTGTTTACAATAAAAATGATGGTTATATTAGACTATGAACATTATCATTTTTTCTGAAATTTATGAACTTTGTTTCAAAGGTTGAAAAAGCTAATGTGAAATTTATGAATTTATGATAATGACTTTCTTACGATGGAACTTGTGACCTGACGAAGATGAACGGGAGTTGTATCTCTCCCTCATCAAAAGATTCGAGCACGAGGAGTTTTATCTCTCCCTAAACAAAATATAATTACAAGCACGAGCACGAGGAGTTTTATCTCTCCCTAAACAAAAGATAATTATGAGCACGGGCACGAGGAGTTTTATCTCTCCCTAAACAAAAGATAATTATGAGCACGAGCACGGGAGTTTTATCTCTCCCTCATCAAAAGGTAATTTTGCACGGGAGTTTTATCTCTCCCTCATCAAAAGGTAACTATGAATGGGAGTTATAACCTACTTCCTCATCAAAAAGGTATTTATATAGGATTTGTTTTACTTTCTTTCTTAATAAAAAAGAAAAAAAATTATGAAATTTTATTAATGATGCAAATATTGCTTTTCTAATCAATATTTTGAGTGGTTTAATGCAGGTCAAGTAAGAAAAGAGGATTTGATGGAAGCTACAAAATTTGACTTAATATTACTTTGGTTTTTACAGATAGGTTATCCAGAAGTATTATCTTGAATTGATATATTTGATTTAAATTAGTTAATAGTTATGTTTTTCACAAGTTTTTTCAAGATGAATTATTTTTCAGGTTCAGGATGAAGAATGGGAGTTGATTGACAACCAAGATTTTCTTCAAGAATAGAATATGAAAAACCTTTTACTTCCATTTTTGCACCATTTTTTGTTTAAGCTTGCATTTAAAGTATGCATCAAATTATGTACAAACACATGCTGAGTTTTCCCTTAGGTGCACGTTCATTTGCACCAATCTCCATTGTAACATGCATGATGAAATCTGCGAGCAAAGTCTAAGTCTAGGAGATAGAAAACCTCTTCATCAAAAGCTCTTATCCCTTATGCACCATAATTTTGAAAATGCACATAAAGTATGCATGTGTTAGGGTCACACTACATGACCATGCATCTAGGCACGATCTGATCTGTACCCATGCACTTTGAGAGATTTTGAAAGGGTTAATGTAGATTTACATTGATATGTATGAAAGTAAGAGCACCAACCTCGACGTCAGATGCCTTTTCCTCCTTCTTTACACCATATTTGTTTTTCTATGCATTCTAAAAGTATGCATACCATAGGGCCCATTACATGGCCGTGCATAAGGCACTTTACTTTTTTTACCCATGCACATATAAAATATTATGAGATGATCTTTTGAAAGCAGCACAGAGGTCTTGGTTGGTGCATCCAGAAGGACGCACAGGTTTGGTGGGGGTGGATATCAGAGGGATTCCCTCTCCTTAACCTGACAAGAGTTTATAATATAAACTTATTGGTTCTTTTGATGTGCTTTCCAATACCAAAAAGATGAATAAGAGACTATTGATGAATATGAGCTGATGTATATAGCAAAATTCATGCAAAGAGCTTGGGGAGTTCATTGATCTCACAGGCTACTTTGATGGGCATGGATATATGGATGTCATTATGTACCATGTTAAATGATGCTTCAACACCATGTATGATGGTGACTTTGCAGAAGAAGGAGAACCTCGTCTTTCTTCTCTAAGAAAATGTACGCACAATCTAAGAAAATTTACTTGTGTAAGTTTTGGAAAAGAATGGAAGATGATTTTCAATATTATAAAAGTAATAACTACTTGGCAAAAATATGGACGCGTGGGGGAGTTTTCCTTCTCTTTTGGGCAATAGAATTAGATGGCAGCGCATGACATACAAATGGGAAAAAAGACAGCTCACATCATCATGAAAAAGGAAGGGATTCGACAAAGGAAGCTTTCTCTCGTTTTTGGGGGGCAAGGAGGCCAATCTATGCATTTTCTGGCAGAAAGTTCATTGAAAACAAACGAATCGCTTTTGCGAAGGCATCTAACATGCATATGTTGTGGTAGCTTGCTCCGACAATGCTATGACGAAGGCTAAAGCTCTATGCAGAGAAGAACAATGGAACATCGATCTCTGACAGGTTGTACGACTTCATCAAATCTTCAAAATAGCTGCACTTCTGAGAGAGATTGAGATAAGTTAGATATACTTTATTCATCATTACTCTCTGTGCTAACTTCATATTTCCATGAGCTACTGATCGTGTTCTATGAGTCTGTAAGGACAAGACAACCTGTTTATTTTAAAATAGAACAACCTGTTCTATGCTCTGTGGCTTATCCAATAACACCTACGATCTGATGTTACGTGTCCATAGTGCTCCATCTCTGATAATTATGATAGTCATTATATTGATTTTATAGTAGATGTTTGCATTTATTTCCAAAAGCTTAGAGAAGCAATAATTGAAGAAAGTTGTAATACTCAAGTAAGAACACCTCCTCATTCGCATAGGTTGACTTACTATCGTTAGATTACCTTCGTGATGATATGTTTTCTTTTTCATAACTTCTTGACAAAGAGCGTTCTGTACATTAGAAGTTGCATGTAGATCTTGTCGTTTATCAAAACTTTCTTGTTTAAGAGTTGTTGTAGCTGACAAAGAAGCAGAACTTGGTGCAACTACTGTAGCTTTTAGAGATTTATATTAATGGCTTTGCATGAAGTTTTGTGAGTGAATAACTACAGAGCAAAGGAAGCGATATCAGACGAACTGTTCTACAAGGTTTTGTGCAGAAAGGCCTACGTACTGGTTCTGAACTTTTGGACGATTCGGTGCGTCATTTTTGTTTGATAAATCATAGATTAATTGCTTTGAATATTGTTATGTGAATATGCATGTTGGTTTGGTTAGCGATTGATTGCATTACCATGATTTGATTTGTGCACAGGCATTAATGGTTGCTCACTATGAATCTATCTTATGTTTGCTCCTCATCGTATTAGTCGTAAATCACTGTACCTACCAATGGATTATGTGTAAGAACTTCTATGTACGATGCACTACCTTGCTTTCTTGCCTAATCTTTGTTGATATGCATGACAGCTATACAAGAGTTCCGCATGTGAATTTGGAAAATTGACGAAGATTGTATAACACTGAAGACCTTCATTGTAATTCTTACTCTAAACATATGAGCTGAAGTCTGCTGTATGCACAATTTTGATGGTTGATGCTCGTTCATCGATTATAAGCATTGTGTTGTTCTACTACAAGAATTGCAAACATATTAATTGCTTCTACCTATATAGTTTGATTTTTATATTTTTTTTCCAGATTCCTTGATGACCTTCAGTTATGCGATACAGAATAAACCGATTGACTGTTATGATCTGCGTAAAGTTAAAAAAATACAAGTGAACCTACAAATTTATTTTTACCACACTGACGTAAAATTTTTGTTTATGAGTTTGCATTGATACACCTTTAAAGAAGTTGAATGAAGTCTTTTTTATGAAACAAACTTATTAATGAAAAATCCAAAATGAAACATCTGTTGTTCAATCCATAGCTATCGATGAATGATATGATAACAAAGAAGATTAAAGAGATTTACCGAATATCCCATTAAAACTATTTAGTGTCATAAGCTTGTGATTCTTTTCCGATGAATATTGGAGAACTACTGAGTTTGCTAGCTAGCGTACTATGTGATGAGCAATTCCTTTAGTTTAAAGGCTCGCTATAGAATACACTTTCGTCTTAGTACTAGATTTGACTTTGCTTCATATGATTTTACTTTGTAAGTGTATGAGATAGCCAATGATCATATTAAATGAAAACGTCTTCACTCAAACATATTGAATGGATTGATTGGCTTGAATTTACATGTTTAAGCTAAACTCATTTAACTTATTTTGATTGTGTATGTTCCTTTAAGATTTCTTAAGTTTTTTTTTGAAAAATTGATTTGAATAGTAAATGTGTTTCTAAAGATCTTGACACTGGGATATGTTTTCCAACTAAACCCTTACCTATTTCTTTGAGTCTTTGCTAGTACAAAAACTCCTGAGCTTGCTCCAAGCACCTTGAGTGCTCCGTATTTTTTGGTGGTTGCCCTGATCCACCGACCGTCGCTTCCGCGCCGACAGCGGGGGGGGGAGGGGGGCTGGGGAGAGAGAGAGAGAGAGAGAGAGAGAGAGAGAGAGAGAGAGAGAGAGAGAGAGAGAGAGAGAGAGAGGTAGGGGGAGTTTTTTTTTTTATTTTCCTTCCTCTTTTTTTGTGTAGAAAAAAAATCTATGGGGGCCCTTGTTTTTTTTGGTGAAAATATCCAAAAATTGGAGAAAAATAGAAAAAAATCCAAAAAAAATGCAAAAAAAATCCAAAAAATTCTCGAAAAATTATCCAATCTTTTTTGACTGCCCTGCCTACTTGGTCCTCCTTGGATCTCCCCTTGTTCTCATTCCCTTTGGTAGCTTCCTTGCCTCATAAGGCCTTGACTGCCCTAGTTTATACCAAGAAGGAAGTCAAAAGTTAAGCATATCCCCTGTTGAAGATAAATGTACAAGCTCATTTTCATATGAGCTATGCTTGGATAAATTTACCAAATATAAAGATAAATGAAAAGAAGAGAAAAGAAAAAAATAAAAGAAAAAGTCTAGTCAAAATTCATGATGAGTAAAGGATACATTATCTCCCTTGTCATCAGTGGTATGTAGTGGGCAAAGTGGTGAGTTAAGGAGGCACAAACTTCTTCACATGCTCATTGGTTATAAAACTGGAGTGGGATCATGTTCTAAACAAGGAGAGAAAGAGGCAAGAGTTCTCAATAGTCGAATCTAGTCATATTGTCATTTTGTCTTCCCATAGACTCCTTCTAGTCACACATCATTTTGTACATAGCTCTGTTGTGAAGCTCATATCTCAATGTATATGTAAACGTTTCTTGTATTTAAACACTCATGTGAAGTTTAGTTTTTCAACATACCTATGTAGACAGGTAGTCTAATTTGGGTGGTTATGTTTCCCGGCCGAAACATATCCAAATTGCTTTGTTGGAAAGTTCTTTTCTTTTCTGTCCCAAATATCTCATTCAAAGGATTTATATTCTCTGAGATATCTATCCAAGAATGAAGTCTCATTTTTCAGTATAATTATGTGTGCAGGTGGTCTATTTTGGTGAGTTGCATTTCCTCACCAAGACTCATACAAATTACTTGTTTTTTAGCTTGTTGGAAAGCTATTTGTGTCTACATTCTCTATGCCAAATATCTTTCTCAAAGGATATATATTCAGGGAACTATTAGTCCAAGAGTGAAGTTCAGCTCTTCAGCATGCGTATGGACATGTAGTTCATCTTTGTCAGTTGTGTTTCATAATCCAAACTTGTCCAGATTAAGTTATTTATAGCTTGTTAGAAATCTCACTTTTTCTACTTTGATTGACTAAAGTCATAAGTCCATTTGAGTTTTGTATTGAGAGCTTCAAGATATCTAAGGTGTAGTTGTTTGTCCACCTGCTGGACATACAAGGGCTCACTACACATTTCCGTTGCGCATAGGAGAACTCGTTCTTCAGAGTTGGTATCAAAGCAAACTTGGTGTTGAAGCTTCATCAACAGAGCTGGACTTAAAGCATCTCGTGTGCAAGTTTAGAATGACCAACTACCTAATGGGGAAAGGCTTATGGGGTATTGTGAGCGGCGATGATGCTCAACCTCAAATCAATCAAGCTATGGCCACCGAAGTCCAAAGGAGGCAAGCAAAATTATGGGAAGAGAGGAATCAGATAGTCATGTTCCTCATTTAACAAGTCATTACTAATTCTATGGTAGGGCATATTCAACATCGAGAGAAAGCTAAGGATCTTTGGGAAGCTCTTGAAAGGATGTATTCAACAAATACCAAAGCTAGGAAACTTCAACTCAAGAATGAGTTCAACACAATCAAGAAAAGTTTGAGTCAATCCATAGCTGAATATACTTTGAAGATTAAGGAGCTAAGTGATGCTTTAGCTTCTATTGGCACAATGGTTGAAGACGAAGATCTTGTGTATTATACTCTCAATGGATTGAGAGAAGATGAAAGATGGAAACCTTTTATAACTTCCATTAACTCGAAAGATGCATATCCAGGTTTTCAACAACTAATCCCTCATCTTGTCATGGAAGAGCTTAGCTTTGGTGGTCCCAAACAAAAGGATAGCCACAACCAAATGTTATATGCAGGTGGAGGTAAAGGAAGGAACTCAAGAGGATGCTGAAGAGGAAAAGAAAGAGGTCACAAAAACTCCAACTACAATCAAAACAATTCGGAAGACAACAAGGATGTATCAAATGCCAACACACATGGAAGAGGTCGAGGCAGAAGTAGTGGAAGAGGCCGAGCCTCCTACAATTCTCATAAAAGTATAACATGCTATCATTGTGGTAAAGTAGGAAACTATGCTACTGATTGTTGGCTGAAGAATGAAAGGCCAAATGGAGGCAATCAAAGGAACCAAAGCAAATATGCAAGCTCCTCAAGTGAAGGAAGCAAGGACACACTACTTGCAATGAGACATGAGTATAGAAGCTCTTGTGAAGATGACAAAAACTGGTACCTTGATTCAGGTCGTAGTAACCATATGTCATGTCAAGGAAGTTTGTTCTAAGCTACAGGTACCAAGTGAAAAAGGATATGTTGAAATAGGTGATGATACTCAACACATGGTTGAACATATTAGAGATATAATGCTTGGAGATACAAAGACAAATTGTGACTGACACCCCAATTAAGTAAGAAACTTATCCATCATGACTTACATGCCACGGTTCACACAAAATCATGCAAAAAAGTCGAGAAAATTTGTCCATCTCAATTAACACCATCAATCGTGACCGACACCATCAATCGTGATCGGTTGCATTTCCATCGTGATTCACATCATCAATCGTGATTGACATTGTCCATCGTGATTGAGAGGCCACGACGGACA
Organism: Ceratopteris richardii; assembly: GCA_020310875.1. Taxonomy (NCBI): domain Eukaryota; kingdom Viridiplantae; phylum Streptophyta; class Polypodiopsida; order Polypodiales; family Pteridaceae; genus Ceratopteris; species Ceratopteris richardii. Next base: position 123,426 of record MU260875.1, on the reverse strand, counting down.
GCTCTATTCATCATGATTAATAGCCCTGTCAATCACGATTGACAAGCAAATTCAGCCAATTTTTTAGGGTTTTTATTTTCAAATTTTGACTAAATTTTGGGAATATATTATAAATGATAAGAGCATAGTGAGGCCCGAAGCATATAATTCAAGAAATCCGGTTTGGCTGTTTGCATGTTTTAACCCCCAGAATCTTGAGTCGACATAATGTTTTCATATGAAATCTATTTTTGGAGCTCTAGAGCTCATTGAAAAGCTGGTTGTGAATCCTACGGAGCCTGAACTATCTTTTTTAAGAATAATGCATTAATGTTTAGATAAGGTGATTGGAAGTTGACCCTCAATGCAGTTAGGAACCAAGGGAGCTCTAGAAGAAATTTTTCATCGATACAAAGGGGGAGAAAAGGGTCTTTAAAAGTTTCCGAATAACATTGTCTGTCATTGAAGGTAGAAGCTTGAACTAAACTTGCAATTTTTTTAGGTCCACTGAGAGCATCGAAGGGCATCCAGAGCACGAGCATATTGCAAGCTTGAGAACGATTGTGTGGAGCACTCAACTACGAGCAAGGGATAAGCAACTTGAGGTTGGATCATTCTCAACCCCCTTTGTCAATTCCTAGCTTAGGCTAAGTATGGATAGAGGTATTGGTTAATTAGGGCTACACTATGCACAACACAAGTTCAAGAACACTAATTACTAAAGTGCAATCATAATTAGGCTAGTTTTGTGACAAAGCCTAAAGTGAAAGGACATAAATCCATCGACCAAAACTTCACGTGCATTGAAATTCAAGTATTCCTCATGATGAAAACTATTGGACAAGAAGTGAAATTCTAAGGAGAATAAAAAGAATAAGTGACTAATACAAAAGAACTTTGCAACAAGGTTGTACATGGAACAATCAGGATAACCACCAAGACTTATGCGCCTTAGGTTAGGAAGATATCTAGGACGGGATAGACAAAGCTATGTTTACAAAAAGAAAATGTTTTAAATAAATTCAGAAAAGTTCATGAGAGACACTATAAGCATTTAGGAATGATGTTACCTAATGAGAAGATTGAAGATGTGATCCACTTGGAGAGAAGTTCGACTACTCTAGAAGAGCTTGAGAAGGCATTTGAGAGAAATGAGAAATCAGAAATCATTATGCTCAGCTCTATCCAAGAGTATGAGATGATTAAGGAGTTCATGAGAGAGCATGAAGTAAGTGTAAATACAAAGTATAAGACTGTGGATAAGAAAGTGAAGCCTATAGCTCAGCCATTGCCAGAAGATAGTCATGAGAAATATCTGCGAGTGTCAGATGACCCTACGCTGAGACGAAGAGAGCTCATAGGGCATCATTTTACTGATGAGACTATTAAAGAGATCAAGTTTGGAGAAAAACCATTCCTGAGAGAAGAAGAGAAAAAGAAATTTATTGAAGTCATCAAGAAACACGAAAAAGTGTTTGCACTTTTCCCACATGAGATAGGGTGCGGGTGCGTAGACCCGAAACAAGTACCTCCCATGATTATCTTTACAGTGCCACATATACCATGGAATATCCGGCCTATACCAGTCCCAAAGGCTCACTTACATGAGCTGATGAGGTTGCTAAAGGAAAAGATTTCCATGCGGATATTGGAACCCTCTTTGGCTCCATATTCGAATAGGTGGTTTACTGTGCCTAAGAAAAATGGGAAGCTTCGTTTCATTCAGGATCTGCAACCTGTGAATAAAGTCACAATTAGAAACGTAGGGACAGGACCCATAGTGGACGAGTTTGCTGAAGCATTTGCTGGGCATTCCATCTACTCTATGGGAGACCTGTATTCAGGTTATGACCAGTTTCAGTTGGCTATGGAGAGTAGAGACATTACGACCATGAGGACTCCACTAGGCCTTGTATGCATGTGTACTTTGCTGCAGGGAGCAACGAATTCTGTGGCTCACATGATGAATGCCATGAATCTGGTTTTACGAGACTTTATACCATCTGTGACTATGCCATTCATTGATGATGTTCCAATAAAGGGATGTGAGGAAAGAGTGAAAGATGTGAGTTTAGATGCTTCAGGATGTAGAAAGTTTGTGAGAGATCATATTGCTGATTGTGAGAAGATCTTTGGGAGGTTTGAAGATGTGGGGCTAACACTTTCTTTAGAGAAATCGGTTTTTGGTGTTGATGAGGTCCTCATTGTAGGACATCTGTGTGGACATTATGGCCGCAAGCCATACCCGCAGAAAGTTGAGGCCATTAGCAGGATCTCTAAGGTGTGTTGTAATGTCAGTGAGGTGAGAAGGTTTCTAGGAGCCTGTGTATTCTATGTGATATGGATTCCTCACTTTGCTCACGTTGCGAACCCCTTATATGATCTCCTGAGAAAGAGAAAGAAGTTTGTATGGACAGAGAAACAGTCGAGAGCTATGCGTAAACTGAAGCAGCTGCTAATTGAATCTCCAATTCTGAAGCGTGTTGACTATTCAGGTCAGAGACCTATCATTTTGACCGTTGATACCAGTCCTATTGGCATAGGCTGGGTCATAGGTCAAGATGATGATGAAGGGCAGAGATATGCAGTGCGCTTTGGTGCTAAGATCCTACATGATACCCAACGAAAATATCCACAGATTGAGAGAGAGTTATGGGGATTAGTGACTACTTTAAAGAGCGATAAAGAGTATTTTATTGGGGCGAATGTGATAGTTGAGACCGATTGTCTTCCACTGATTGGCATGATTGAAAATTGTTCATCTCCGAATATTGCTATGCTTAGATGGATCTCTTATATAAAGTTTATAAATCCTGCATTTGTACACATAGCTGGGAAGTCGAATACAGTGGTTGATATGCTTTCAAGGGCAAAATTCGATGATGAGTTTGATGATGATGATGAGGTAGAAAAGGATATACATATGATAAGATACGATCCATTGGTATATGCACAAATATCTGAGTGAGTGGAGAGATATAGGGAGATATCTGAGTACTCTGAAACCTTCCCCAGGCTGGTCCACAAATAAGTATAGATCCATCAGGAAAAAGTCTTACAACTTTTTCTTGAAGGACGGGCTTATTTGGCGACACGCTAAAGGCAAGGTGAAGAGTCCACAGAGAGTACTAAGTTCAAGGAGTCTTCAAAGAAAAGTTATGAGAGAGATGCATGAGACCTTATGGGCAGGTCACAAAGGATTTTATGCTACATATGAGAAGATTAGGGAAGCTTACTGGTGGCCAGGAATTTATGTGAGTGTGAGAGGTTTTGTAGACACTTGTGCTACATGCCAAGTGCATTCATCAGTTAGGCACAGAGACCCGTTACATCTGACTTACCCTCCTTGTATCCATTACAAGTGGGTGGTCGACCTTGTAACCATGCCCAAAGGGATAAAATGAGATACATTGTACTTGCCAGAGAGGACTTGACCAACCATGTGGAAGGTCGAGCTCTTCGTACAAAGACTACTTATAATGTATGCAAATTCCTTTTAGAAGAAGTGATCTCGAGATTTGGATACGTTGAGAAAGTGGTTGCGGACAGGGGAGAGTTAGATGCGAGAGAGGCAAAAGAGTTCTTTGACCGTCATGGAATTCGATTATCTCTCACCACTACCTATAACCCAGAGGCAAATGGAAAGATCGAGAGAGGTCACCCTTCCATCGTGAAGGCGATCTCTAAGGCTTTCAGCGATGACATCAAGCAGTGGCCTAGGTTTCTTCCATTCGCGCTATGGGCTGATAGGATGACTTACACTCGGTCCACAGGATTCATGCCTGCTGAATTGATGTATTGTCAGAAGCCAGTCTTCCCCATCCAGACTCAGATAGTGACATGGTTGACGCTCCCATGGAATGATGGTATGATGAGAGAAGAGTTATTATCATTGAGAATAAAGCAGTTAGAACAAGGAAATGAGAAATTGAAAGAAGCGGTCCAAAGGTTAAAGGAGTCAAGACTAAAGAACAAGATTTATTTTGACAAAACCTATCGACTCAGACCACGTAGGATTGAGGTAGATGATTGGGTGTTGGTGTACGACAGTACATTCGATACTCAATACGATGCTAGGAAGAAATTGACCAAACGATGGTTTGGGCCGTATGTGGTTACGTCTGTGTTTGAAAATGGTACATATGCACTTCGTGAGTTAGACACTACTCCTTTGAGATCTTTGATTGCAGGAAAGAGGATAAAATTATTCAAGAAAAGAAATGAAGCGGATTATGAGATTGAGCAAGAACTTTTGGAGGGAACTGATGACACTGAGGCTGATGCTGATAAAGAATGATAGACCATGAAGATAAAGAAAAGCTGGATCAAAATGAAGAAAAATGACCAGGTGAAACGTTTCTGATTTGAGATGTGTTTTCTTTCTGATAGAGCATATGCATTGCATTGATGTGTGTGATAAAGATATGTATGAGTTTATGAAAATCATGTAGAATGAAGATAACAAAGATCTATTATGGGTTTGCATGAAGCATGAGCGGCTAGAAATTATATGAATAGGATCAGTTAGTGGACTAGAGACTTTTGGGAGTGAAAGCTTGGGAATGTGATGGCATGCTTAGACCGAGTGCATGTATATACTGATTGATTTGAACACTTAGTGAGTAGGAAACTTTGGATCTTACTATTTGTTTCTTATGAGATCTTACCTCCATATGGATCATGATTTATAAAGAAACATTCATACTCATGCCAGCTTATATGTGCGTGTATGTTGTTGGTGCGCTACGATGGGCTAGTAGGCGGTGGAACCACCTTGGTCGGGTGATCAAGGCCACGAGCCGTAGCTAGTTTCATCGTAGGCCTGACCTATCTGTTGTCATGTGCCTGTATGGGTCGGTAGGCGGGTGGAGTCACTCTGTCCGGGTGGTCAGAGCCATGAGCTGACGTCGATTTCATGCAGGGCTGATGTTGTGTATGTCGTGCGCTATGTCGGGTCGGCAGACAGGTGGGATAAACTTGGCCGGGTGGACAAGTCCATGAGTCGCACCCGATTTCGACATAGGCCGATTTGTGAAAAATAAAAGATAAAAAGAAATGCTGAGCTGAGATGAAGAGGAAAAGAAAAAGAAAAAGAAAAATGAAAAAGAAAAAGAAAAAGAAAGAAAGATCTAATGGAGAGCCGATCAAGTATCACATAAATAGTAGGAATCGAGGTATATTCTACAAACTCAGTTAGTAGAAACATATGTATATGCTAGTACTTAGAATGAGCAGTTGGATCTGAACCAGTTGAACGAACAAAAGATCTAGAAAGCCGACGATTTATTCATGTGATTACTTGTTAGATTGCAGACGCAGAAACATAGTATGATGTTTGTGAATCTTCAATCTACCTAATTTTCTAAAATTCATACTAATCTTTATAAAAATTGCATGACTACATGAGATTATGATTTGAGTTTTGAAAAGAAAAAGATAAAAAGTGTAAAGAGATTTTAAAAGAACCCTGATACTCTTCTTTTGGATCTTGCAGGTTGGCCCATCGAGACGATGTGCAGGTTTAGTGGGGGCGAATGTCGGGATGAAATCCCGCAGGGAGTGTGCACTGAGTTTTTTTCAAAAGTTCATTGTTTTTGAGTTTTTGTGTGATGTTTTGATCTAAAGAGGGTACATTTCATGCATGATTTTACTGATTTGATTGCCTGTGTGATAAGAAACCATGTAAGAGATGTGCATTAGAACCGTGCGTGTAAATAACTGACGTTAGACCCATGAAAACTTTAGGTTTGACCCTTGAAACTGACTGGAAACACGAGTTTACCCCATGGACTTGAACCATTGGAAACCCTTGGACTTTAGGCCAAATTTGTAAATAAACCCATGAATTGGCGAGTTTGAGATAATTGTGATCAAAACCCTAATTTCCCCGACGAAAATCCGTAGCTTAGACCCTTGAAATCGGTGTTTATCCTCGCCCAAACCCTTAGATTGATTAACCCTGTATATAGTGTGAAACCAAAACATTAATTTAGGGAACATAAAAAGGACAAAAAACAGAAATAGAATCAAGAGATGGGATTTTCCAAGAATAGTAAGTAAACATGCATGGTCTTCTGAAATTGGAAAGATGGTTAAGGAGGTTGGAAGTTTCTACAGGAAAGCTGAAGGGTGGGGAGGCCTATAAATAGGTGCCTAAACTCATTTGTTCCTCCCCGTGGTCTTTCTTGTGGAACTTTCCTACAGGTATGCTCTGTTACAAGGCCGACGGAGCGAGACAACCGCAACCGCAGAAGAAGGACAAACAAGAATTTTGGCTGAAATGACGGAGATGTAGGAAATTACGCAAGAGTCGGTAAATGAAGGATGCGAAAGCAATAAAAAGTAGGAGACAGAGAGAGAAAGAACGTTCGCCGCTCCGCTAGACTGGTGGGAGCAGAGATCACTATGTGAGAAAGAGAAAGAGAGAACATTTTGGATTAATAGTTGAGATGGGAGAGAAGTGTGGAAGAGATTTGCGCATGTGAAGGTTAACAGGAATTTACTCAAGAGAGACAGAGAGTTAGAAACGTCAAGAGAAGGCAAGAGTTCAACTGTTTTTTGTGTCACGATTGTCATTTTGTAAGTGTATAGCATTGAGTACTTTTTGAGAAGAAAGGTTAGTCGATATCTGCAAGAAACTGTAATACTATTCTCTGTAGTAGTGAATCTGATTAATATATTGAGATATATCTCTTTTTGAGTATGCTGAATTAAGTATTACAGTAGATGACGTTCAGTATACTACTATATCATTTTTGACGGTATGTGTGCGCACTGTTGATAATAATTTTCTGGTATACACCATCTGTATAACGGATTGTGTGATTGACGATGAATATGACGGCTTGGAAAGTGTAGAATCGTGAACCATTGAGTAATCTGTTGTGGTGTTGCAGTACTGTGTACGACGTTTTATTCTGTTATAATCAGAATATATAGTAAGATACGGTATATTCTGTTTACCTTTGTTGAGAGGACGAGGAAGATAACAGCAACCTTGAGGTTAGAGCTTTTAAATAATAAGAACGATAGTATAGCAATAAACTGACGCACCTGATCAGTGTTAAGTACGATTTTACTGTTGTGAATTATCCGTAAATTTATTTTGTATATTGATGAAGGATTAGATAAAATGTGGAATTATTAGATGGGAAAATAGTACAGGGCCTCTGTCTAACAGACCCCTACCACTCCCAAGAACCCGAGGAACCGATAATACTCTTCCGAAAGTTGGATAGAAGTATTATCGTTTAACATTGGCGATCCTGCTGGGGATGTGGCATTAAGATTGACTGGTATTTTGTTCGAATTAAATTTTGTTGGATAAACAATAGCAACAGAATCAGATTGTTGCAAGACTGTTCTGTTCATAATACTAGTACGGAAATGCTACATGCCGATTACTCGATCAGGTGAAAAGTATCCCAAGAATCACCAATTAGGGGTATTAAGAACAACTCTGGGAGGTACTAGTGCAATTAGACCTGACCCAGTTGTCGAAAAAGTGACGAACGATAAAACTGATTTCGGTGAAATCACGGTAGAACGTAGTACATCCCTAGAACTGTCTGGTATCACTACGGTGCAGATTGTCGAAAATACAGCAATTTTGGAACCTACCAAGACGCAGTTGGAATCTAGTCTAAAAGTTTTCGGAATAGATTCAGATACGATTAGAAACACTTTAGGGAAGGAAATTAACACATGCGAATCAACACTGTATCCAGTCACAATTTCGAATCCTTCCGGTGGAATTTCGGTAAGAAAAACACAGTTTTTCGGTGACGATTCAGCAGTTTCGGCTGAATCTTCCGCTCAACTACAACGTTTGGAAGCAAGTCCTCCTACTCTGGATATCAAGGAGGAAGGAAGACTATTTGAAACAGAAATTCGCAATATAGTAAGTAAGCTAATTACACCAGAAAGCGTGCCATTTGGTGAAACAAATTCCGGTAGTTCAGAAACTCAAAACAGAAATACAGAAGGAGTGTATAATACATTTACGATGAATGAACAACCGCAACGACAGTTAGGTCAACCAAGATTGGCTCCAACGGGAGTAACATACACAAAGTTTAGTGGATTTCCAGGAGATGATCCAGATGCTCACGTGCGCACCTTTGAAATCAGTTACGCTGTCCTCAATCATCCACCGGATCCGGCATACAAAGCAATTGTTTTTCAATCTACACTTGTGAATGAAGCAGCAAGATGGCTTACTGAATACGATATTAATCATTTCGGTACTTATGAAGCAGTACGAGACGCTTTTCTGCAGCGATTTAGGCTGAAAAAGAATCCTGCAGAGATCTTCGAGTATTTACAGAACAACAGACAGAAACCAAATCAAACTGTACAAGAGTATGCTACCCTTTTCAGAACTCATTTAAGACAGTTACCCCAGGCTCATGCTAATTTACCAGACGATGTTATTACACAGTGGTTTATCAATGGCTTACTTCCTCAACTTAGGCAAATCATGATTATAAGATGTGTAGGAGCCATGACCCTCGATGCAGTGATCGCAATGACCCTTCAGCTGGAAAACAAAGTTGGTGGATTTTCAGAGGATTTGGAATGGATTAAAACAAACAAACATGTGGCTGAAGATATAACTAGGCAAGTATATTGCACCACCTGCAAGAATTCAGGACATACTAGTGCCCAGTGTGCGTTAAATCAGACCTATTGCGCCATCTGTAACATTGTGGGACATACCACTGAGAATTGTGCATACAATGCCAGAAGACAAGGAACAGTAACAGTTAATGCAATTATTCAAGAACAAGGGCAGCCAGTCAATCAATATGTACCCCCACATTTGAGAAACAATCAACAACAAGGTTACCGACATTATCGAGGACAGAGGAACAACAATTATATTACACCGCGCTGGCAGAATGGACCACCACCGGAAAATCATAATTTACCACCACCACGATGTCATTTCTGTGGACAATTGGGCCATATTAGAAGATTCTGTAGAGATGCAGCGGAATATGATCAAAGGAAAAAGGAACGTCAAAACCCAATGGCCAATGTGGTAACAATCACACCTGTAGAGACACAGGCAGCAGCAGTTCAAACTCGTTCCGGTAAACAATTGCAACCAGCAGCAGAATTATTTGAACCAGGGATACGTGAACAACACAGAATGTATCATAAAGCTAGCCAGTGGACCACCGTAGAACCACCTGTTTTTCCAGAACCTACTCCAGTAATCCAGTCCCCGGATACGACACAAGCTCGTGCTGACAATACAGAAGCAGGTACATCATCTGCAGTAGAATTACCATCTTCAGACCAAGCTTCATCTTCAACAGTTAAGGAAGATGCAAATCAATTGCAACCAGCATGGGATATATTGTCAAAAGCATCCATCACACTGCCTTTCGGGCAATTACTGGCATTAGTACCAGGAATACGCCAACAATTTCAACAACAGTTTACTACAAAATCTGCTTGCATTCCGGCTACCGCAACAGTACAACCAGAGCCAGACTCTACGGTAGATCACTCAGTTCCTCTGATTACGGTATGGTTTCATAAACATCAAATCCCACAAGTTTTAATTGATGGGGGGTCTGGCGTGAATATTGCCACTGCGTCACTTTGTAAGAAGTTAGGATGGACTAAGATAGAACTAGTTCAATTCTTTGTTAGGATGGCTGATCAATCTAGAGTTCATCCAGTAGGACTGGTCCGAGATATACCCATAACTGTGCAAGACACAACATTCAAAATGACTTTTGTTGTTCTAGAATTGCCGGAATCCACCCTAGATTACAATCTACTTTTCGGCCGTCCTTGGTTGAAACAAGCCAAGGTTATTCAAGACTGGTCAGCCCAGGAACTTACGTTCAAAGATAAAAATCGCAAATGTGTTGTAAAGTTAGATGCGATACAACCCTGTGAGTTACATGCTCGACCATATTTTGCCGAACCAGTCCATATGTTAGATGGGTTGTCTGATGACGAAGAAGAAGAATTTCTGAAGAATAATGTTGATTTAATGACATTAGGAACTATTGATCTACAGTCTGTTGTAGATACCTGGAATGCTTCAGTATGTACAGTAATACCCATTGCCGAAGAAACTAAGAAGGAAGATACCATTTCGATTCACGGTAATGAACTACAGCAACTTCTCGAACCATCAGCCAATACAGAGAAATATCAACAATTTTATGTTCCAGAAGACCAGTTAATTACTTATAATCTTGGAGATGAAGATCACCCTCGTCCTGTAAAGATAAAGCAAAACTTACCTGAAGCCTTTCAAGCAGGTTTAATTCAGTTACTCCAAGAATTTACTGACGTCTTTGCATGGGATTACAAAGACATGAAGGGCTTGGATCCCCGTATTTATCAACACAGAGTTATGCTAAAACCAGAAGCGAAACCGATAAGGCAAACCAGCTACCGGATGAATCCACATTATGCATCACAGGTAAAGGCTGAACTTGATAGGTTATTAAAAGTTGGATTCATAGTACCAATAGAACATGCGGAATGGATTTCACCGATTGTAATTAAAAAAAAACAAGCAATTGAGAATTTGCGTAGACTATCGGAAATTAAATGCTGCAACAGTACCGGATCCTTTTCCGATTCCTTTTTTGGATACTATGCTTGATAAAGTAGCAGGTCATGAGATGTATTCATTTCTAGATGGATACAGTGGATATAATCAAGTAAGAATGGCTGAAGAAGATATACCAAAAACTGCATTTATTACAAATTGGGGTGTCTTTGCTTGTACAGTAATGTGGTTTGGATTGAGGAATGCACCAAGCACATTTCAAAGATGTATGCAGGAGATATTTTCTCCTTATCTCACCTCATTTATGCAAGTATACCTTGACGATTTTTCAATTTTCGGTCAGATGATCGCACATCTGGTACATTTACGATGTTGCTTTCAGAGATGTAGAGAATATAGATTGTGTTTAAACCCAAACAAATCTGTGTTTGCGGTTTCATGTGGTAAGTTACTTGGTCACATCATATCGGCACAGGGTATTCAAGTTGATCCTGATAAAATTTCAGCAGTATTAGAAGCTCCGGTGCCTAATACACCTAAGGAAGTAATGCGCTTTATGGGTCAAGTGAGATGGCATGGAAGGCATTTACGGTGGCTTGCTCATGTGGCAATACCACTGAACAAATTAATTTCCAAGGCGCCACGGCAATTCGAATGGACTCAGGAATGTCAGATAGCATTTGATCGACTGAAACAGTTATTAACACAGGTTCCCATTTTACAGCCACCAGATTGGAATCACCCATTTCACGTATTTGTTGATGCATCTGATATAGCAATAGGAAGTGTACTGATGCAACAAACAGATAAATGGTTTAGACGAGTATACTATGCTAGCAGAAGATTAGCACCTGCAGAGAAGAACTACTCGGTGACTGAGAGGGAATGCTTAGGATTAGTGTATTCGGTAAAGAAATTCAGACATTATTTGCTGGGCCGAAAATTTACATTTCATGTCGATCATGCTGCACTTGTTTACTTGGTTCGACAGCAACATATAGGTGGCCGCCTAGCACGATGGGTTCTACTATTGCAGGAATTCGACTATGATGTCATTCATCGGCCAGGTAGTTCACATGCCTTAGCAGACTTTTTGTCACGCTTAGATTCAGGTGAACCTCCGGTTGGTATAAATGATACAACGCCAGCCATTTATACTTCAGAACCAACTACTGAGGAATTGTCAAACCAACCAGTACCAACTACGTATTATGATCAGTTATTGACCTTCCTTTCAAATGGATGTCTACCTTCTGAAGTCCCTACAGCTACATGCCGAAAAATTGCAGGTTTTAGTCGAAGATTCCGGTTAGTTGCTGGAGAACTTTATTATGCAGATCATACAGGAACCTTACTCCGGTGTGTTCCCACACATGAAGTAAATTCATTCATCCATCTAGCTCACTCATGTCCAACAGGAGGACATTTTGCAGCAGATCTTACTCACCGAAAAATTCTGCAAAGTGGACTTTGGTGGCCAACTATGTACAGAGATGTATTGGAATTTATCAAAACTTGTGATAGCTGTCAAAGAACTGGACAACCACTACAACGCCATTACTTTCCACTTCATCCAGTACTTCCTTTAGAACCATTTCAGAAGTGGGGTCTAGATTTTATTGGTCCAATCACACCTCCAGCGGTATTCAGTAATAACAGGTATATATTGACTTGCACAGATTACGCAACCAGGTGGGCAGAAGCATGGCCTTTACGTTCGGCTACAGCAGTTGAAGTAGCAAAATGTCTATTATCAGATGTCTTTCCAAGATTTGGATTGCCACTAGAGCTTGTTTCAGATCAGGGCACCCATTTTATGAACAATTTGATGAAAGCATTAACACAGTCATTCCAGATCAGTCATAAATTCAGCTCACCATATTATCCTCGTGCAAATGGATTGGCAGAAAGTACCAACAAATCTTTGCTGAACATGCTTCAGAAATTGACTAGAGAAACACCGGAAAGATGGGATCAGTTGCTACCTGCAGTCTTATGGGCCTATCGCACTACATATAAGGTAACCACCGGTTTGACACCATTCAAATTAGCCTATGGACTAGAAGCAATAGCTCCGATGGAAATTGTAATACCAAGTTTAAGAGTAGCAATGTCTCAGAAGCTTTTACCCGAAGAATCATTGGTATTTCGGTTGGAAACACTTAGAGAATTAGATGAGCACCGATGGCTCAGTTTCTTAACTATGAAAGAAATCCAACTAAGACAGGCCAGGACACATGACCGTAATTTAAAGACTCCAGTATTTTCGGTAGGACAGCTTGTTCTTTTTTACAATGCGAAGTCCAACAGATCAGCAAGAAAATTCAAGTTACGTTGGTTCGGTCCATTCAAGATTTCAGAACAAGTTGGTCCGGCTACTTTTCGATTGACTACATTGACTGGACAACCACTTCCAAAAGCGATAAACGGTTCTAAGCTACGGCCGTATCAAGTAACGTCACCGCGGCAATAACAAGGGTACACAGGGTACCGTAAGTTCTTAATTTTCTTTCTGTCTTTTAGTTCCTTTTTGTTTTAATTTGGTATAATCAATAAAGTAAGTGTAATCGCCGTATTTTAATATCTATTTATGTCAAGCCGCCCGCTCCTTTTTCTCTCTTTGCATGCATGCATACCAGATATAGATTTTACTGCCCGTTTTGTGTAATTAGTACCGTTTAAAATATTCTTCGTATAAATCCCTTATATAACTCACTTAAACTCGCCGGATAGGTAATATAGTATCTTGCGATCACGGCTGTATTTTCTGAATACTTGTGTTTTGCGTCTTGTATCTGTGCGTAATGGAATCCCTAGCAAACTATACAGCTTTTGCTGATGGTATCCCTGCTGAAGTAGGAAATTACCTGCATGTACGAGGATTGGGTAGTTTCGCCGAGCTGCCCTGGCACTCAGTAGAAGCTCACCCCTTCTTCGCACAGATCATTTCTGCTATCGCTCGAGTATCTCCCACCGAAAAACAATGGGTTTTCCTCTCCTTACCTTCTAGAACTGTGATCACATTCCAAGCTTTTGCTGAAGTATACCATTTGACTCCACAAGGCCACGAGAATCTCCCCATGATTTCTGTAACCCGAATGGCAGAATTGTTCCCTCGTTATTCATCTAATGAATACGCCATTCTCTGCCGACCAGAACCCGAAAGAACTGCATTACAATTCCTAGTTGCTATACTCAATTTTCAGAAACGAACCTATGGTATCTCTCGACCATTTTATTCTGCCATCGATATAGCTGCCCGAGAACCTGTTAACTTCGCGTCGTTTTTCTTTCAACGTATTCATAAGGAGTGCGTCTCAATCATGAAGCAAGTTAACAAAGGCAAAACCCCGAGGTCTCGACTTCCGCACATTCTGTCATTTCTGTTTCCAACTATAATGCAAGCACAACCACCACCAAGAGGACCAGTACTACAGATTGAAGAATCAGCGCAACCTTTAGATGAAGACGAAGAAGATGAAGAAGAGATTAATCAGTTATTCAGAAGTAAACGAATCAGAATCAGTTCTTCTGAAAGTAAGATTGCAGGTTCAATCGGACAAGACGAAGAAGTACAACAGGAGGTCGATCAGCATTCAGGTGAAGCAATACAAAAGGAAGCCGAACAACAGCAAGAAGTACAACACGACACAAAACAACAACACGAAAATAAAGAAGGGAAAGTCAGTAAACAAGACAAGGCAGTAGGGAATGAAGCTGATCAGCAAGACAAGGAAGCAGAAATAGAGACCAAGTATCAAGATGAAGAGAGGTTCCATTATACAAATACGTCTATGCACCAGGAATCATCAGCGTATTCATTAGCGACTGAGCACCAACAAACTGAAACTGAAGCAATGTCAATTGATAAAGTCTGTCAGCAGCTGCATCAAGAGAACCAACAAATCCATGAACAACAACCTACTAATGATGCACTGGATAAGCTCCTAAAGGCAGCAGAAACAACAGATGTCGGCACCGCAGCGAATGAACAACAGGATACAAATAAGGTAACAAGCTCTAACACAGTTCGTCCCATTTTACCACTGGAAAATGAAGTACATCCCATCCAAGACCACCCCGATGATTCATCATCATCTTCCCGTAACTACTCGCCACCGAATTCTCAACAATTACGCACCGATACGTTTGCCTAACCACGACAATTTCTGCAAACACAATCTGTTCAGGTATTTTCTGAATTAGCATCGATCGGACAGTTTCTTATTAACCTCTCCCAGCAATTACCTGCTCAGATAAGAGCTGATACAGACAATATCTACAAGGAGTTGCAGCATAAAGTAGAATTACTGGAAGCCGATATCACTCCGCTTCAAGAAGAATTATACATAGTAAAGGCAGAAAATCAGGCTCTACACGAACAGGTGAAGCAGCTGCAAGAACGACTCAGTGACCAAGAAGATATAACAAAACAACGGGATGAAGCTCTGGAAATAATAAACAATCAAAAAGAATTGTTGATAGAAGCCAATGCAGAAATCAATATGTTAACACAGAACTGCAAAGATGCAAAAGATGTTGGAGTA
The DNA here is from genome assembly GCA_020310875.1 of Ceratopteris richardii. Taxonomy (NCBI): domain Eukaryota; kingdom Viridiplantae; phylum Streptophyta; class Polypodiopsida; order Polypodiales; family Pteridaceae; genus Ceratopteris; species Ceratopteris richardii. The sequence continues at coordinate 108,357 of MU260875.1, read as the reverse complement.
GCATTAGGCAACTTACTGGAAGAAACTAGATTACAGCTAGCCCAAAAAGATCAACAAAACCAAAAACAGCTAAGAGAACTGAAGCAAAAAGAATTCGAGTTGAATACTACAAAAGACAGTTTATCAACAGTTAACAACATACTGCATAAGTATCTCGTTGAAGAGCCTCAGAAACAGAAAAGATTAGCAGATACGAAAAGGGCAAGAGATGCATATCATAAAACGATCCAGTTCCTTAACCAACAGTTAGAAAGGCTCGACAATCAAGTACGCAACCAAAATGATTACATCCATCGAATGCAGCAACAAGTAACAGACATGAAGACAGCCAGAGATGCAGCATTGGTCAATGAATTTTATTTACAGGAAGCATTCTTACAAACAGAGGCTGAAAATTTACTTTCGGAAGCTATTGTGCTCAGTTCGGTGCGGACAGATGCCCAATTATTAGAACCCGACACCCTAAAAAATGTATTAGAAACGCTTAAGAAAAAGATTGCCCGTATCTTTCGATCAGCTAGAAGTATGTATTTAGAAGGTCTCGTAGCAGAACTGTAGAATTCGGTCCTACAAATCCTGTGTTGTACTGATGATTTTTATTAAAAGTCATGATTTTTGTGCATAATACTCTTCGCACATGTAAAAGACATTTCAAGTCCAGCATCGATCTACGGGATAAAATACAGAATGATGATTTTTGATGCTACAATTCCGGTAAGAAGTATGAAGTGTCATATCCGCATGAGATATCATTATTCCAGCAAACGGCAATTCAAGTTCTAGTGCTTATAAAATGCAGCATAGTATTTTTCTGTCTAGTATTCTGCGAGCTCTCGTGCTAATTAACAAAACTTCTAGCATATTATTTTCGACAAATCTTACAACCATGTCTGAATCGGATATACTAAGATGGCGATTCAGGAAGCGCGCAATTACACAGAACCGTGTTGTGACTACAACAGATACTACATTACAGGATGATGAAGATGACTCAAGAATTTCGGCAACATCACCGGGTCCGCATAACAACATATTATTTTCCACATAATTCAAAATAGAGTTTGACATCCATTCTAGGAGAAATGAGAATTGGTTACGGAGGATCGGACTCCTCCAGTTTGCTAAGTTACCCTGGGAACAGTGGACAGGTAACAAAGATGCAGAGAATCAGTTACACATTATGCGACAAACAAAAGGTCTCCTTGTAAATCAGGTACAATTTTCACCACAATTAGTTTCGTCAGTATTTCAATTACCGTTGTATGAAGAGGCAAACTTTCCCAAATGTTCTTATAACGACCTGCGAAAAGAATTTGGTAAGGGCGAAGGTCGTAGACGCTATTTTATGATGAAGAATGCCACATATACTCGCCGTGAACAATTTAAATGGTACTTAGAAAGGCTCTGCTTTATAGTCAGATTTGATCTTATGTCTAGAGAAAATTTTTCGCCTCTAGTACAAGCAGAGACGGGAGGAAAAGTGAGCTGGGCTCACTGGTTGTACAATCATTTACACAAACAGTTTTTTGTTGGGGACAAACACAGGTCCCAAAAATACACTCGTTTACCAGTGTATTTAGCTGCTATTTTTCAATTCGTACAAGTTAGAAGACCACATGTTGAAAAACACGGTATGCTCAACTCGGAGCATAACTACATAAATGAACAAGATGAACCCGATACACTGTTAGACTCCTCTGAGGATGTATGCCCCACACACGGCGCTGAACAGGCAAGGGTGTTTGGAACACCTTTTTCATTGATAACAAAAAGAAAGTTACAGCAGTCACCCCAACCAGTAAATTCGAAGAAGTCGAATACTAATGATTCTATTACCGGAACCGAAAATCAGGTATATAGCATGCAGAAAAAATTATAGGAAGTCTCAGATTTTTTAATACAACAAGAACAAAAGCTACAACTGGGAAAAGATCAGGCACTGGCCAATATGAACCATTTTAATTCTTTGTTAACATCAAATCAACAATTGCAAAACGCACTGAAAGATAAAACAGAGCTGCTGAGAGAAGTACAGAATGAACATAATCAACTGATAGTTACATTAGTTAATATTACCAAATCTATTAAGGAATTCCAACAGTACCAGGAAGCGGTGCAGAAACAGATACATGATGAAATGACCAATTTTTCGGCAATGAATGCCACTCTACAGAACGAAATTGAAGTCTTACGATCCAGAATACAGGTCTTGCAGGATTTAGAAAAACAGGTCTTAACTGGCGAAGGAATTAATCTGGATGCCACTCTGATGACAAAAATCGATATCGAAGCAGTAAAACAAAAGTTGAGCACTCATGTACATAACAGTTGGAAACTTTTTCGTCGCAGATGGTTGGCCATTACAATTCCAAAAATGGAAAACATACGCTCAGGTTTTGTCTCCCAACATGACCATGATTTGGTAGATATAATTAACCAGCAGAAGCAACAGTTGGAACAACAAAAACAGAAAATCAATCAATTACAGAAAGAAATTCGGCAACAGAAATCTGGAACAGGTAGTCCTAAAAAACAAACGCCCCCGATTGCAGATAATGATATCTCTGATAAGATTCAGGTCAATCTTGCGGGTTCGAGTCCACCGTGCGTGCCAGTGTTACAAGGCCGACGGAGCGAGACAACCGCAACCGCAGAAGAAGGACAAACAAGAATTTTGGCTGAAATGACGGAGATGCAGGAAATTACGGAAGAGTCGGTAAATGAAGGATGCGAAAGCAATAAAAAGTAGGAGACAGAGAGAGAAAGAACGTTCGCCGCTCCGCTAGACTGGTGGGAGCAGAGATCACTGTGTGAGAAAGAGAAAGAGAGAACATTTTGGATTAATAGTTGAGATGGGAGAGAAGTGTGGAAGAGATTTGCGCATGTGAAGGTTAACAGGAATTTACTCAAGAGAGACAGAGAGTTAGAAACGTCAAGAGAAGGCAAGAGTTCAACTGTTTTTCGTGTCACGATTGTCATTTTGTAAGTGTATAGCATTGAGTACTTTTTGAGAAGAAAGGTTAGTCGATATCTGCAAGAAACTGTAATACTATTCTCTGTAGTAGTGAATCTGATTAATATATTGAGATATATCTCTTTTTGAGTATGCTGAATTAAGTATTACAGTAGATGACGTTCAGTATACTACTATATCATTTTTGACGGTATGTGTGCGCACTATTGATAATAATTTTCTGGTATACACCATCTGTATAACGGATTGTGTGATTGACGATGAATATGACGGCTTGGAAAGTGTAGTATCGTGAACCATTGAGTAATCTGTTGTGGTGTTGCAGTACTGTGTACGACGTTTTATTCTGTTATAATCAGAATATATAGTAAGATATGGTATATTCTGTTTACCTTTGTTGAGAGGACGAGGAAGATAACAGCAACCTTGAGGTTAGAGCTTTTAAATAATAAGAACGATAGTATAGCAATAAACTGACGCACCTGATCAGTGTTAAGTACGATTTTACTGTTGTGAATTATCCGTAAATTTATTTTGTATATTGATGAAGGATTAGATAAAATGTGGAATTATTAGATGGGAAAATAGTACAGGGCCTCTGTCTAACAGACCCCTACCACTCCCAAGAACCCGAGGAACCGATAATACTCTTCCGAAAGTTGGATAGAAGTATTATCGTTTAACAGCTCCTTGACCTTACTTCTTCATTTATGTTTTACTTCCTTTTTCATGTTGGAGTTAGACGTCTGTGGAAGCACGCGAACAGCACAAGGAAGAAGAAGAAGCTTGGAGCACAACACACAAGACTGAATGTATTACTAGAGAATGTACAAAGATAAGTAGCCCATTAGGGCAATAGGCGTATATACAAGCCGGGGGAAAAAAACCTCCTAAAGAGGGAAAAAAGTGCCCCGGCGGTCCTAGAGTGTTCACACACATCACTACCTAAATATATCAACTAATCCCCCCTGGGAGTGATGCGGTGAACAAGGAGCTGGCACTCATATATAAGGAAGTGCTGAGCTATGTGGAAATCACTCCACAAAAGGAAGTAAGCCCAAAGCTTTGCGGAAAGCTTCAAACTTCTCCCTAGGCAGAGCCTTCGTGAAAAGGTCTGCAATGTTTTCCTGCGTGGGCACATATGCCAAGCTGATCTCCCCAGCAGAGAACCTCTCCCTGACATAGTGATAATGCACCTCAATGTGCTTAGTGCGAGCATGGAACACAGGGTTCCTCGCAACTGCCAATGCGCTCTGACTGTCAGTGAAGATGGTGGTGGCAGAAGACTGGCCAACACCCAAATCAGCCATAAGGCGTCTGAGCCACACACACTCAACAGTCGCTGTGAAAGCTGCCCTATACTCAGCCTCACAACTGGAAGTGGCCACAGTAGGCTGCTTCTTGCTCAACCAAGATATACATGAGCTACCAAGCATGAAGCAAAAACCACTGGTGGACACACGAGTGTCATAGCAACCAGCCCAATCTGAGTCAGAAAAAGCATGTAAATCTGGCGGTAGTGATCCCCCCTTGGGATAAAACAACCCAAGTAGCCGAGTACCACTCAAGTAGCGAAAGATGCGCTTAACCGCTTTCCAATGCGTGACTCCTGGGCAATGCATAAACCTACTCATCTGTGAGACAGCAAACTGAATATCTGGCCGAGTAATGCATAAGTAAATCAAGCATCCAACAGCCTGCTGATAGAGAACAGCATCAAATGCATCTCCAGCATCATGAAGACTCAATCGTAAACCTGTCTCCATAGGAGTGGCAATAGGCTTACAGTCTTCAAGGCCAAAACGCTGCAATAATGTGTCAATATATTTCGTTTGACACAAAGCCATTCCACCATCAACTTGCATAAACTGAATGCCCAAATAGTGATGCAAATGCCCCAAATCAGACATCTCAAATGAGGCATGCAAATCAGCCTTGAAATCAGCAATATGCTTCTCAAGAGGACCAGTGAGCAGCATGTCGTCTACATAGACAACAATGATCAAAAGCACATCATTAGCACGCTTAATATATAAGGTGCTTTCAGTTGGACTGTTCTCAAAACCATGTGCAATCAGATAGGCATGTATTTTCTCATACCAAGCACGTGGTGCTTGCTTTAAACCATATAACGCCTTCTTTAACCTGCACACCTGGTTTTCATGCCCTTTTTGCACAAAGCCACGGGGCTGAAAAACATACACTTCTTCATGCAAGTCACCATTCAGAAATGCTGTTTTAATGTCCAACTGATGTACATTCCAACCATGATGGGCTACAAGTGCACAAATGCTCCGAACAGTAGTCATACGGCATGTAGGTGCAAAGGTCTCATGGAAATCAATGCCTCTTTCCTGCGCATAACCCTTTGCAACAAGCCTAGCCTTATACCTATCAACTGTACCATCAGGTTTACGCTTCAGCTTGTATACCCACTTAGTGCCAATGACCTTCTTGTCAGGAGGCAAGTCACATAAAGACCATGTACCATTCTTCATTATAGCATCATATTCAGATTGCATAGCAGCCATCCAATTTTCTGAATTTTGTGCTTCATCAAAAGAAACAGGCTCATTCTCATCACAGAGACTAGATGCAGCCATAGCATAGCAATCTGATGCAAAGGAGGTACTATGAGAGCCTGAACGAGTACGATATGACAAAGGTGCATCTAATTTGCAGTCACGCAAAGTCTGCACCAGCCATTTTGGCATAGTTTTTGCCTGTTCAATATCAGCTCTCTCATCAACAAGTGCATCATGTAAATCTGCATCAGAAATGGAATGATCTGCATCATCATATGAAACCTGCAAAGGCTGAGAAGTTCCCTCATTAGGACCAGCGCTAGCCTGTCCACCTGTAAAAAGAGGCATCAAAGTATCATACATGTCTTTGGAGCTAACAGATGTCTCCTTAGTACATGAAAGCAATGGCTGAATAGCATCTTCCACAAAGACAACATCACGGCTAACCAAAATGCGTTTAGTCTGTGGATGATACAGACGATAGCCTTTACTTTCAGAACTGTACCCAACAAAAATACATTTTACTGCCTTATCATCCAATTTTCTGCGATGTTGTTCAGGCACTAATGCATATGCCAAACAACCAAAAACACGCAGATGAGCAACAGATGGCTTGCGGTCATGCCAAGCCTCATATGGAGTGATAGACTGCAACGCTTTCGTGGGACACCTGTTCAGTACATATGCTGCACACATGACAGCATCAAGCCAGAAACTATGTGGTAAAGCCTGACTTTTGACCATGCACCTTGCCATCTCCATGAGTGACCTGTTCTTTCGTTCAGCAACTCCATTCTGTTGAGGTGTATACGGCACTGTACACTGGTGTTTTATCCCACGTTCAGCCAGAAATGCATTAAAATCTGAAGACATATATTCCCTCCCTCGATCAGAACGGAGGGTGCCCATTTTACATGCTGACAGATTTTCAGCCAAAACCAAAAACTGTTTGAAGCACGTGAACACTTCGGACTTTGCTTTGAGTGGATATACCCATGCATGCCTGGAAAAATCATCAATGAAAGTCACGAAGTAAAGGTAATTTCCAAAAGAGGGTGTCTGCATAGGACCACAGACATCACTATGTACAAGCTGCAATTTCTGCATAGCCCGAACTGAACCATCTTTTGGAAAGGAAGAACGCTGCATTTTGCCCAAAATACAGCCTTCACAAACATGTTTTCCAGGTGCCTCAAGTTTGGGCAAAGAGGACACCATTTCAGATTTCTGCAGGCGTAACAAACTAGCAAAATTCAGATGACCAAAGCGTGCATGCCAAAGCTTTGCATCTGACATAGCCTGAGAATCATGAACTGCACATGCCGAATCATTCACAGATTTTTCATAGTCTATGAGCTTATACAGCCCACGACATAAAATGCCAGAAGCAATAATCACATCGCCATTTGAGAGATCATGGACTGTACACCTGTCATCAACGAATTTCACAACCAAGCCAATCTTGGCTAATGCAGAAACTGATAACAGGTTCTTTTTGATCCCTGGCACAAATAAAGCATCTGACAAAGTTAAAGAACTACCATCAGCAGTAGTCAGAATGATCTTACCAACTCCCTTAACAGGATAAGAGGAGTTATTGGCGCATGTGACAGTATTCCCTGTAGGGGCAGGCTCGAGTGAAGAGAAGAAACTGCGTTGCGAGGTAATATGTTCGGTTGCCCCACTGTCAAAGTACCAAACATCTGAGTCTACTGCAGACATGCACTGATCATGAGAAGATGGGTCAAAACTGCAGACAGTAGTAAACGCCCATTCTTCTTCTTGCACAAGATTCGCAGACTCTGTTTTTGGTGTAGAGGCCTCTGCAACAACCATTCCAGCCTCTTTCTTCTTTGCCTCTTTAGCAGCCAGTTTTGGACAGTTCTTTATAATATGATCATTTCCTTTACAGTATTTGCAGAACAATTTCTGCTTTTCTGATTTCTTCTCATCTTTATCCTGGTTCTTCGATTGTGCAGCATTTGCAGATTTCTGCTTACTAAAAGAAGAGCTTCATTTTCCTTTGCCCTTCTGACTAACCAGGAAAGCTTGATCTGCAACACGCATAATGGACCTGTTCTGCCTGGACTGATCTTCCTGCAACAGAACAGAGACTAATTCCTCAAATGACAAGGCATTCGGATTGCCTTTCATCATCAATCGAAGAGTAGAGGCAAAACTCTGATATGAATCAGGAAGGCCATTCAAAACGGTCTGCACAAGTGAGCTATCTGGTATAACCTCATCAACAGAAATCAATTGTTCCTTCAGGTCTTTGATCTTTGTAAGAAAACTGTCCATCGAATCACCTTCATTCATGTGCTCACTCTCCAACTGTTTTCGGAGGTAAGCAACACGAGCCTCATTCCTAGCCTGGTACAAAGTGGTAAGTGTATCCCAAGCATCCTTTGCTGTTCTGCAAGAGCAAATGTGAGGAATAATGGCACGTTTGACAGACAAAGCTATCAATGCATGTGCCTGGGCATCTCTGCCATCCCAACGAATCTGCTCTGCAGTAGGTGCAACAGAAACAGCAGCACGAACAGGAATCTGCGGAATATCATCTTCGACACCATCTTCATCAGCTCCAACACCTGTATTTGCAGTACCTGTCGTTACAGGTGTAACAGGACGTCTTTCAACACCCTACACAATGTTCCACAATCCTTTTGCAACCAGTACATGTCGCATCATATAAGCCCATAATGGGTAGTTGGTACCATCCAACTTATCCTCAACAGCCAACATACGAAATACATCACTGCTTTCAGCCATGGCCGGTGACTAAAATACCTTGATGCAGAAAATTGACTGTATCTCAAAAAGTTGAACAGAACTGCTCAGACAAGTTCTGCTAGACCTGTAGCAGACTTCGAGACGCTTAAATTGGCGAACAGAAACTGGTATATACCTTTGGCACAAAAGGACGAAATAGCCTGCACAAGCACTGTGATAGTGCGTTCGGAGGCCGAAACGAGCTCAGATCGCGATTTCGGCACCACAGAGCAAAGCAGTTTTGATCTCGGAAACACCCTGAGTATGCTCACCAAATTTTGTGCGAATCTGAGACTGCAAACGGAAGAGTGTCGACGGCGCCCTAGAAGAAGCAACGACCTGCTCTGATACCAATTGTTGGAGTTAGACGTCTGTGGAAGCACGCGAACAGCACAAGGAAGAAGAAGAAGCTTGGAGCACAACACACAAGACTGAATGTATTACTAGAGAATGTACAAAGATAAGTAGCCCATTAGGGCAATAGGCGTATATACAAGCCGGGGGAAAAAAACCTCCTAGAGAGGGAAAAAAGTGCCCCGGCGGTCCTAGAGTGTTCACACATCACTACCTCCATGATGGAAGACATGGAGGTAGTCTTCTTAAATGGCCACTTAGATTGTGAGATTTTTCACGGCTGTATGCTTATGATTATCGGGATTAGAGGTGGTCATGCACCATATAGAGAGAGAAGAAACCCATAGATGGGCACGTAGATTATGGGTCGTGGTCGACTGGCACACAAATTGTTGACACAGACAGAGAGAATCTAGCAGATAGAGAGAGACTCGGAAGGCGTCTGTCGGGTTGTCGATGTCGGGTCACAGAGAGAGAAGATGGGTTCTCGAACCGCCGCTGGCACACATAGAGAAGGAAGGGGGCGAGCTTGCGTGTCGCAATCAGAGAGAAGCTGAGCATGGCGGCACTTGCTGAGAGACGGACGCTGTGGAGGATAGTAGAGGGCACGCTAGAGAGAAGCGGTGTGAGTCCGGAGAGAGAAGGAAGCAGCAATTGATGCTGCGCATGCACCGTTGGATTGTGGGAGCTACGGGCGTTGACCAACCCAGAGAGAGATCCAAGGGGTTTTGCGCCCACGATAGAGAAAAGAGAGGCAGAGAGTATCTGCCGCAGTGCCCCTGATGTCGGAGGGATTCGATGGAGAGAGCTCGTTGTAGTAGAGAGGGAATTAGAGTTGGTTCTGTTGACACGTGGAGAGAGAAGTAGAGGCGGTGTGAGTCCAGAGAGAGAGAGAGAGGTTGAGAGAGAGGTCTGGCGGTGCCGCGCTACAAAAAACTCGCGCGTGGAGAGAGAGAGAGATTCGAAGTCTGCTTCCTCATGGCCTTAAGTCTGCGCGTATGTACGTCGAGAAAGGAGAGACAAAGAAAGTCGGAGCTGCGCGTACGTGAGTTGAGAGAGAGATGTGGTCGCCATCGATAGCTACACGTGGAGGAGAGAGGAGCTGTAGAGAGAAATGAACGGCGCTGCGTAGGCAGAATTCTATAGAGAGAGAAAAACAGAAACGTTCAATGGCGGCAAGAAGGAGATCAATAGAGTCAGTTGTTATTGGAGAGAGATGAGAGACAGAGAGCGGAAAGAGAAGCATTTTTGAGAGAATCAAATGACCATTCGTTGTAATGCTCACCTCGCTAATGTGTTCACACTATTCTTTTGTGTTAATGAACAGACAAATTAAACTCTGATGTTCATATTAAAGACATATTTGTAGCTCAAGTTCATGAATGTAAGGGTAATAAAGATCGAAATTCACTTGACCATTAAATAGCTTTCTCTGTTATGATCTTAACACAAAAGGAATACGATCCTTCGAGACTAGAGTTCACAACGTCCGATATTGGAACAAGATTGAGACATGATTCGTTAGGATCAACATGGGATAATTTCATTAATCGACTTTATTGGGATGATATCCTGGGAAACATGATAAAAGCATTTAGGGTATATGTATTGTCATCCAAGGACCAGAACCTAAACTACTATAGTGGGAAGGTGGATGCTCTGTCTTGAATATGCGCATTAGCAACATCGACATTGTTATTGTTGTAAGCAATAATGTAAAAGCATCATGTACATTGAAGTTTTGTAAATCTTTTGGAGGTGCATTTAATGAAGATGCAGTTCATAAATAATTTTTGTTTCTAAACTATTAGATGAGATGATGAATTTTGAATAAATCCCTAAACAATAGTTTTGAAATGTTAAAACTGTATGGTTCTTATTTGCATAAGTACTAACATGTTCCCCCCCCCCGTGGTCTTTCTTGTGGAATTTTCCTAAAGGTTACTGCGTGATAAGAGATTATTGTGAATTTTGAAGTAAAGAGCTACAAAGTGAGGACTTGAAGAAAAGCTTGGATCGAAGAAAAGTGAAGAAAAGATTAAATCGCAAAGACCACAAGACAAAGATCGAGGGTGACTTCCTGCACTGTAGCGGGAGGCCTACATCATATCTAGCCGAACCGCACTGTAGCGGCGGCATTTATTTGTATTTTTCTGTTCCGCACTGTAGCGGATTTTTGTATCGCGGACCCGCACTGTAGCGGGCATCACTGTATCATTCAGATTTTATTGTATCATCGAGTTTGTATAGACACCGACCCAATGATTTCGAGAATCAGTGCTGTATCTGATTTGTCTCTTTCCCGACGCCTACGGTCGTGTACGCACGCACGTCTCGACACTTCCGAGGGGTAAGGGTCCCACGCGTACGACGACCGCGCACGCTCCAGAGAGCACAGGCGAGGCGCCCAGCGCGCAGACGCCGCTCACAGGACAGCGGGAACTGTGCACCAGAGCGGGGCCTGATCCAACCCCAGGCGCCGGCTTCCCGCCACGACCTCCTTTTTCCCGACAACGTATGCCCATTGCAAAACTGGAACATGAGAGAAATGTATGCTCCATATTGCACTAGTGAGAGAAAATACACGAATCATACAGCTCAAGATCGTTCATATAATAGGCAGGCTATTAGAAAAACTTATTAGCAACCTTACCAATAGGGTAGGTATCAAAAACAATACCAACAAAAATATCAACAAAAATTATGCCACAACAAAAATATCAACCTCAATACCAACAAATTATATGCCACAACAAAAATATCAACCTCAATACCAACAACAATATCAGGCAACATATAAATTTTAACTACATCCTCAAATAAAGGGTAAAAAGATATGATACACTAATAATCATGTGTATACAAAAAATATGTGTACAAAGCCTTACAATTAGCTATAAGGCTAAAGTTCATTCCAAGAAATGTTCTTGATTTATCAATGTCGAGTTCGTTTTCAAGCATGGTGAGAGCTTTTTGTTCTAATATCTCCCCCTAAAGCTAAAAACATGCTTAGTTATTCAATCTATGAGGATTTGTATGCTAGAAATAGCTTTGCATCTACAAAGCTTTATGCCATCTAGAGCTTTTCTCGTCATATCTTCCACTTGCTTATTTGTTTGGACAAGTGACACATCAATCTCGTGCTAGGATTTTGTCCCTGATAAAATAATAATGAACCTCTATATGTTTGGTTCTTGCATGATATACAAGGTTAGCCGTTAAGTGCATCGAGCTCAGGTTTTCTCCAAAAATGTGAGGGTTGGATCTCACAAGTCCTAAATCTATATAGAATTCCTTCAACCATATAGCTTCTTGTGTGGCCATTGTTAAGCCTCTATATTCAACTAGAGTTTAGGATAATGCTATTGTAGGTTACTTCTTAGAAATCAAGGACACTCATTTTAGATTCTACAAATGCTAGAAATACTAATGCACTTCTCCTACCATCCCTTGATCTTTCCCAATCTACATCCAAATATAATTTGAGATCCAAATGAGATGTATAAGAAAAGATGATACCTTCATTGATAGTGCCTTTTGTTGAAAATCAAGTCTCAATCATGCAAAAGGGCTCAACCGCAAGTTTTGCAAGTGGACCAATCAAAACTAAGGATCCAAAGTCATACAATAAAGTTAGAGGCTCCACCAAACTCAATCAAATTAAAATCTCATAAAATCAGCCATCAAAAAGTGCACCTACACTGATTGGTGGGTGGTTAGCTAGATTGTAGGAAAAGTAATACTCTATATAAGCATCATCCCACCTTTAGTTCTTGAGTTGTATGCATTCCACAAGTTTCCCACTTAGTTTAGTGAATTGATGAACTCTAACAAGCATCCCACTTGCTTGCTTACCTCATTTTCTCATGATTTCGCTCCTCTCTATCTAGAGGTGTAGTTAGACTTTTTCCCAATCCCATTTACTAGATTGTAGAGCATTATTTTCTCTCTCAATATAATCAATTTCATTGATTTCAAGGTTCATTTAGTCTCTCATATAGTGCCTTGAACTTTGCAAAAGTTTCAAGTTATTTGACTAAGTGACTTGTGAGAAATTGCCAACTTTATGAAGGTATATCTTTGCACATAGGCAAAGTGTGTTGCACATAGGTAGATTGTTTTGCAGAGGGTGGTTCTACCAATTGAAATATCCATTTTGGGATGATTTAAATTGTGTTTGGTAGCGCTTATAGTCTACTATAAGCTTGCAAAATTTCATTTTAAGTCTTTGTATTGGTATAGAGAAAAGTTCAAAATAATGAGCATATATCACAACTTGTGGACCTCGTGGTGGGCAGCTATCTTCCATTGTTGCATTGGGGTGTTAGAATCATCCCCCATCAGTGGTATCGGAGCCCTTTTGGAGGCTTGGTGACATCAATGGGAATCATATTGAAGACTTATAGGTATCAAGACAACTTGTGGAAGCACAAGGAGGACTTATTGAAGCAAGAAGACATTGAAAGGGGGCTACGTCAATTGAGATCTAAACTAGTCAAAGGTTTGCAAGGGAGATGATATCAAAAGGTAATATCCACACCTTCTAAATCATAGAAACACTTGAAGAGAAGTTAGAGGATCATTTTAGAGCTCAATATGGCTGAGTATAATGCACAAATAGAGAAGTTACAGAAAGGCAATTATCAACCATGGAAATTTAGAGTTAGCAACTACCTTATGGGCAAAGGATTGTGAGGATTAGTGAGTGGCATGGAGCCAAAGTACATGATCCACCACTTCAAGGGAAGTTTAAGGCACTTAATGAATGGATAGAAAGGGATAGAAGAGTCATATTCATTCTATCCCAACACATAAACAATAGCATGATAGGGCATATACAAGACTTGGACACATCCAAGAAGGTTTGGGAGACCTTGGAGAGAGTGTACTCTTCATCAACCAAGGCAAGGAAGATTCAACTCATGAATGAGCTAAATAATCTTAGGAAATTAGCAAGTACTAAGATAAATGAGTACATTTTGAAGGTTAAGGAGCATGCAAATGCCTTAGGCTTAATTGGGAGCCCAATGGAAGATGACGACCTTCTCGCGCACACTCTCAATGGCTTGAGAGAGGATGAAAGGTGGAAAACATTCACCACATCAGTTTATGTGAGGGATTCCCTACCAGAATTTGATCAATTAGTCACATTGATGGTGCACGAGGAAATGAACCAAGGAGGTCCACAATCAAAGGGCAACCAAGCCCAAGTTTTCTATGCAGGTAGATGCAAAGGCAAAAGAGGTGGAAAAACTCCCAAGGTAGAGGGAGAGGAAGGTCAAACTCAAGCTCAAGCAACCAAGAAAGCTCCAACCAAAGCTATGGATCAAGATGAAGAGGAAGGGGTGGAGGAAAATGAGATCACATGGAAGAGAAGCATCCAATGGAGAATGCTTCAATTGTGGAAAACCGAGACATGATGCAAGAGATTGTTGGTCGAAAGGACAAGATAGAGAAGGAACCAAGGTAATTATGCTAGTACTTCAACAAATTCAAAAAATAAGAACTTTCTTATGATGTATGGATCAAGTGAAAGAGTCAGTTCAGATTTTACATGGTACATTGATAGTGGTTGTAGCAACCATATGAGTTGCAATAAAGATGTTTCTTTAATTAACACTCACCCATCACTCAAGGAAATGTAGAGACAGGGGATGACATTGAGCACAAGATTACACATGTGGGAGATGTTGCATTGAATGGATCTCAAAGCTCCAAGGTGTTGAAGGATGTGTTGCATGTGCCAACCATCACAAAGAACTTGGTTTTGGTAGGTCAAATGGTTGAAAGAGGTTATGAGATGAGGTTCAATGATCAAGGATGTTTTGTTGAAGACCCCATGCAGGACTACAAGCTCATAGCAAAAGGAAACAAGCAAGGAAGACTCTTCACCATGGACATAAAGCCATCAATGCTTCACACTATCTACTTGTCAATTGGAAATAAAAAGATTGCAGAAATCAACTTATGGCATAAAAGAATTAGACACATAAACTTAAAAAGGATGAAGGACATGCAAAGGAAGGGCTTGGTGAGTGGTCTACCTAATCATACATCTGAGAATATGCAACATTTGTGCCATGCTTGCCAATTAGGAAAACAAATCAGATTGCCATTCTAGAAGGGATCACCATGTAAGCAATGAAGTATTGAATCTCATACACACGGATGTATGGGGACCTACAAGGGAGCCATCCATTGGAGGTAATAGATATTTTCTCACATTTGTAGATGATCATTCAAGGTTTGTTTGTATGTATTGCATGAAGTCAAAGTGAGAAGTGTTTTACCACTTCAAGAGGTTCAAAAACCTAGTGGATAAGGAAACAAGGAAATATATAAAGACTCTCAGACCGGATGGAGGGGGAGAGTATTTTTCAAATGAATTTTGAAATTTTTGACATGACCATGGCATCGAAAGTCAATTCACTTGCAGGTATACACCTCAACAAAATGGGGTGGTAGAGAGGAAGAATAGTTACATAGCAGAAGTGGCTAGAGCTTTGTTAAATGAAATGAATGATCCTAACTCTTATTGGGCTGATGGAACAAATACAGACATATACATTATGAATAGGTGTCCAACCTCAGGAGTACATAGAGTTACACCTAATGAGGCTTGGTGTGTTAACAAACCCAATCCTTTCACATCTCAAAGTATTTGGTTGTGTGTGTTATGTTCACATACTTCAAGAATTGAGACACAAGTTAGACTCGAAGAAAGATAGGTTTATATTTCTTGGATATTCTTGAAAGCAAAAGGCTTTTAGATGCTATATTCGTTGCACCAAAGATTGTAAGTTGTCTACAGATGTAATATTTGATGCGTTGCTTCCTTGGTATGGTAGCAAAGATGTGTTACAGGTTGATGATGAATATGAAGCCGAGAAGAAGTTCAAAGAGCAACAACAAAACATAGAGATGAGTGGTCCAACCACTTCAAGCACACCATCATAGGAGAGTACTACATCAGATTGGCATGGAAGGAGAAGGAATGAAGCTCATTCAAGTGAAGGAAGTAGGAAGGAAAGGAAAAGGAAAATGATGAAGACCATCGATGTGTAGACATGGAATCTACAAGTGACGAAAATATGGTAAAATTAGAAACTCCAGGATTTAAAGCATCTAAAACAAGGAGGAGGATATTCCTACCACCAATGGTGAGGTAACGACATCCAATAGATTTAAATACCCTGTTCAAAGGTTAACTTATGATTCATCCATTGCAAGACATTATGCCTACATGAGTCAAATTATAGCTTGTGAAGAACCTATATTTTTGAAAGAAGGAAATAAGCATAGGGAATGGATTGAAGCCATGGAGGAGGAATTAAAAGCACTTGAAGAAAATGATACTTGTTCATTGGTTCCAAGAACAAAGGACATGAAAGTCATTGGCAACAAATGGGTGTACAAGGTAAAGAGGCATGCACATGGGAGCATCTATAGGTATAAAGCAAGGCTGGTTGCCAAAGTTTTTGCTCAAACCTATGGCATAGACTTTGAGGAAACATTCATTCGAGTAGCAAAAATGTCCACCATCAGAAGTTTGATTGCAATTTCAGCCTCAAAAGGTTGGAAGATGTACCAATAGGATGTGAAGAATGCCTTCTTGAATGGAGAGCATGAGGAGGTAGTCTTCATGGAGCAGCCCCAAGGCTTTGAAGATGAGAGGTTTCCACATCATGTATTCAGGCTAGAGAATCCTTTTTATGGATTCAAGCAAGCCCCAAGAGCTTGGAACCAAACACCTGGACTACTTGGTAAAATGTGGATACAATCAAATTCATGTAGACCCCTCACTCTTTGTGAAGAAGGAAGGTAGAAAAATCATTTTCATTTGTATATATGTTCATGATTTGATCATTACAAGGGATGATGAAGCCAACATGAAGAACATAAAGAGGAATCTTAGATTTAGGGCTTTTAAGGTACTTCCTTGGGATTGAAGTACTATATAAAGAGGATGGTATATACTCGATGCAAAGGAAATACATTTTAGATCTTTTGATTGCAAGCTCATTTCAAATACATTAGAGCTAAATGCTAAAATAAGTGCTAACGAAGGTGAATAAGTGAAGGATGTCACCATGTAAAGGTCAACAATTGGCTCTCTCTTGTATGCTACTATGAAAAGACCAAATATTGCACATGTAGTTGGAGTGTTATCTCAATTTTTGCAAGCACCAAGAGTACCTCATCTTGTTGCAGCCAAAAGGGTACTTAGGTACCTCAAAGGATCACTAAATGAGGGTCTATATTATCCATTTGATGATGGATTAAATGTACAAGCTTATTGTGATGCTGATTGGGCAGGTTCCAAAGATGACAGGAAAAGTACTAGTGGATATGTTATCATACTAGGGAAGAAGAACATCTCATGAATGTCCAAGAAACAACCAACAGTGGCTCTCTCATCAATTGAAGCTGAGTATAGAGGCTTAGCACAAGTCTCATGTGAGCTTATGTGGCTCAAGAATTTATTTTTTGATCTTGATTTGCAAGCAAGTACCTATTTTTTGTGAAAACATAAGTAGCATATGCTTGGCTCAAAATATGGTGTGTAGGTGATCCCAATCCGGGTGGATCGGGTCCGGTCGTGGCACACATAGGGTATATGAAGCTAATGAATGTTGAAAGGTTCAAAGACATGAAAGTGAAATTAATGTTGAGTATGCAAAAAAGAGAGAGCTGTTGAAATGATTATGGGAATGGGAATGTAGGAGTGCAAGTTATATTTATGAACATGAATGATAAGAATGAAAGAGAACCATACACACGAATCAAATTTGGAAGGAAGAATGGTCCATTGAAGGAGCTTCTTAAACACTTCCTAATTCTAATCCATATGCATAGTCTTCTTTGGATGATATGTATGCATGACAAGAATAGATAGAATCCTTATACATAAATCAGTTTCAAAAGGAAGAATGGTCCAATATTGGAGCTTCTTATACACTTTCAGAAACTAATCAATATGTATGGGTATGTATGGATTATATGCATGTAAGTGAATTATGATGATACAGTTTAATCACAAGCTCAATGAAACATCCTCACTAGTTCAACAGAATATTGCGGAGCCTTCTCACACATAGAAGAAAATAGAAAATATGCAAAAATACTTAAGAGATTGAGAGACAAGAGACAAGTGACAAGTGACATGAATTAAAAGGATTTTAATTAAGATACATGTATAAGATCGTCGTGATACGTTGTGGTCGCGATCCGAAATTGAAGCACGAGAATCAAATATGACGCATCTGTTTAAAGTCATCTGGAGGTTGATGCATCTAGATGATGCATACGTTGGGGTGGACATCGTCGTGATCAAGAATCAAGACTCGGAAATAAATATATGCATGTATGTTTCTGTAAATCATTAGCCATAAAATCGTATGTTTGTGTGTGTTGATATGGTGCATATGCACATGTACATGAGAATTAATGTGTATATATTGAGTATATAAAACATGTTTGAAATGGAGAATTGCGCCTCATGATGAGGGGCAAGTTTTCATTTGAGGAAAGATGCCAAAAGAGATAGAGGATTACACTCCAGTGGAGAAGCATGGGGGAATATTTTTAGGGGGAACAAATATAGCAAAGGGAGACATGCAGGACAGGTGGGAAAAAAAAAGGAGGTCTCTCGGGCCTGGAAAAAAAAGCTATGCTACAGCAACAGTAACGAGGAGGGATATACCTTACCGCGAGGGACAGAATTTAGCAGGAGATAACTATTTAGCGTAGTGTCGGAGGCAGCTTCTGAAGCATGGAGGGGGCTAATGGCTGAAAGAGAGAGCGGATGCAAGGATGAAGAGGAGCTAATTTGAAGGCAGCTTCTGGGAATATCTATTTTTCTGACTGCTGCAGCACTGACACTTGTTTTAGAGATGAACACGAAATCATCTGATGGGTTTGCACATACAATCTGAACGGAGGATTCATCTCTTCTATATTTGATGAAGCTGAGTTATGCGCGCTGATGGCTGATGGTGGACTTGCTTTTTCTTATCTCCAATTGTGACATGAAATCGCATATACAGTTAAAGGTGAACGGCTCTGTGTTCGAGGAGGTGACATGGAAATAGACATGAAGACATGACTGCGGGACAGCTCAATTGGGGAAGTTCGGTAGCTTGAGTTGAAGATTCTCTGAGATTTACTTGGAGACTGAAAGTGTTACTGTTCCTGAGTCGCTTTATGTATTGATGATGCTGTTCAATGTAGAGCTCTGC
The DNA here is from genome assembly GCA_020310875.1 of Ceratopteris richardii. Lineage (NCBI taxonomy): Eukaryota > Viridiplantae > Streptophyta > Polypodiopsida > Polypodiales > Pteridaceae > Ceratopteris > Ceratopteris richardii. Next base: position 89,491 of record MU260875.1, on the reverse strand, counting down.
ATTTACGTGAATAAAAGGGAAGAATATATGCCTCACCACGGTGATTAAGTGAAGTTTGAAGAGTTGCAGTTTCGCAGCCAGCTTAAGAAGATAAAAAGGACGCAACTGTTCATGGAGAAAACAAAGAAGAGTATCGCTGGAGGAAATAAGGGAGCTTCCCATCTTCGCATGTACTGATGAGAATGAATAGAGAATTACAATAAGGAATGGAAGAGGCACCTCTAAACTCAACCTGAGACACGTCAAGTATCTCTACCAATGCATATAAAATAACGTTTCCTGCTCTGAGTACTAATGCTGAATGGTTTCCAACAGTCGACCAAAGTGAAAAGTTTCAAGTACATGTGTAATCCATAAGCACAGGAGGGGAATCCGTATTCGGTACTGCACGAAGCATTCAGGTTTGGCTCATGAATCTCGCAAACCTTATTGATTACTGGACTGCTAGTTTCATTTCCAACGCTAGAACCAGCGGAGATGTGACGAGGTATTCTTGAATTTCTGGAGTGAAATTAAAAGCATCACAGTTACAATGTCTTCTTTGCAGATTTACATGTTCTCATGATAAGACTGAATATTTATGCATTGCTTCGAGTACGCGGTGAATGATTTCAATCTCTGAGGTGTGAGCTTGTTTAGCTCACTGGAAATATATATTAATGTGTAGTTTTTCCCTCACAGGTCTTTTGTATGCGGTTTCAGAACGAATCATGAACTGCGTGCTTATAGTTTTTGTTTATAAAAATGAACTAACCGTGTTGTCATACAGATAGCATAACGTGGTTTATGTCATACAGTCCTCTGTTGCTAGAATAATTACTTTGCCACTCTGATAGAAGAAGACTTTAAACTGATTAGAATGTTTCTCTTATCATTTTTGTGTATGCGCTTAGTTACAGATGCTCGATCGTCTTTACGTTGTTAATTTTGGTGAAAAAAAAATATATTTGATCACACGACTAACCTTTATGTGTGGAAGAATACATAGCTCGGAATACTTCAGAGAATATTTGTTTGTGTCATTAAAAGGATGAATCTTAATCTTCATTTCTTATATGCAATAAAGATGCTTGTAAACTTATTTGGATGGATCGAATGTAATCATGAGTGATAGTGAAATGATGTTTAAAAAGGAGATGTTTTCATGGAGCCGCATCTAAGACAAAGTTTAATGAGCAAATGACTTTGGTCATTAGAAGTTAGAGGAACTACTCCATAAAGTTACACTATCGAAACAAAGCTTTCATACTTCTGACTTTTTCCTAATTGTGAAAGTATAATTTGTTTTTGGGTTAAAGAAATAGTACTATGTTGAAGATGAATATTCTGGGCTGAACATAACTCCCAATTGGATTCATTGAACAGAAAATACAAGGGACAAAACTTGAATAGACCCAAGCTTTTGTATATCAAGATCCTCACCTAGGTTTCCCCTTCCTTTCCTTGAACTCCTCGACATACCTGGTGAACCTGACGTGAAAGGAGGGGGTGAGTGAGTTATAGAGCCACAAAGATTAGCATAATCAAAATGGAAGGAATCCTAGCTCAATTCCTTCGATTTCAAGAAGAAGATAGGCGTCAAAAAGCCATCCAATCACTTCATGAACGTTTAGTCAATCGATGTGGCTTTTTCAATGGAAAGAATGTCTCAAAGTTCTGCAAAGAATATGAACTCGAGGCCAAATATCTAGGTGTCGGACTAAGTCCGATGACGGAAAAAGAATTATGTGAAAACTTTATCTATGTGTCAGATTACGACGTGCGAGACCAAATAATGCAAATAAATCAAACAACATGGTCTCGATACAAAGCGACACTCCTTAAGCAGTTTATGCTAGAGGATCTTGATAAAGTAACTCGTAGATCTTTCCTGAGGTGGGTTCATATGCCCAAAGACCAACCAATTCTTGAGATCAAAGAAGAGTTTGAGCGACAATATGATGATCTTTCTGAGCACGATAAGAGGTGCATAAGTCATGAAAGGGTTTCGTTGTTTCTTTGAACAATCGATGTTAATGCCCGAGAAGAACTAATTCCGCTTCTACAAGATATGGACTCGGACTCGGGGCTCATAGAGGATTGGATGCTCGTCCATGAAGCTGTGATGAAATACGTAAAGAACAACAAACAATTGAGAAATTTCTAAATGATTGGAGAACAGATCTTCAAACAGATGAAAATTATAACCATGTTCCAAGCATTTTACCAATCGTGGATAATGTTCAAGTCCATGAGGTTGTAGAGACCCCATTTGGGCATGAAGTAGATATGCATGGGCTTGATATCCATAGTAATGATGGGAAATATGAAGAAACTTCTAAAAGTGCGATTGATGTAACCTCAAAGGTTACAAGGTGCCAAGAGCCCCTAGACTTCTTTACAATGATTATATCTTTAGGTGCCATAAGTGGACAAAGCCCGAAGATGGGAGGATCAAAGGAGCAAGTGGGAGCTAATCAAAATCAAACCAAACTAAACCAACATCAAACCAAACAAACAACAAACATAAAACAAAACAAAAACCAACAAAGCCCAACAAGTAAACAAGATGAAGCTTCCTCTACTCCGATAAACTCCTCACATCGAATAAAAGATAATCAAACAAATCAAGATTCATATCAAGATGCAAACAAAGAGATAGAGATATCTAGAAGGCTCATAGGTGACCAAATGGAGATAAAAAATGAGATACAAACAGAGAACCTAATAAATATGTCTGAAGATCGAGCTCGAGATGCATCCTTACGTGATGACATCGGGCAAGATGTGGAGTATGATTGGATGTCACTTGATGGTGATGATCCCTTTATAACACAAGATTCGGATAGAACTTCTGATCTAATGACTGAATTACATGAAGAAACTCCCATGGAACATGATGTTGAATCTAAGGACCTATCAATAAAAGATCCGATGGGTAAGAAAATGGATATGCAGGAATCCACATTATACATGCATACAGAGATGCAAGAAAATGAACTTACTTATATGAAGGAGGACATGCAAATAATGAGTCCTCTAGAGATTGAAATGTGTGATGACGAAGATGAGTATGATGCTAATCTAGAGGATGTACAAATGATAAGTCCTCTAGATAGTGATATGTATGGCGATGGTGATAAGCATGATCCTAATCCTACCGATAGTCTAGATCAAGATCAAGATACCGATATTCTTTTGAGCGATGTCACATTGGACAAAGATCCTACACATAAAAAAGAGGATAAGTTGGATGGAGTTCAAAATAATGGTATGTATGTAAATGATGCCACATTCCATGAAGAGAGAAATATGAATGAACATGAGGAGGATGAGAAAATACCATTGATCATTCCTCTAAATACTGATATGTATGTCAAAAATAATCATGTTGAGTTGAGTCCACACGTTGAAGAAATTGAGCATAAAGTGGCAGATGAAATGTTTATTGTGACATATGATAAATCTGATGCGTGTATAGCATTGAAGGATATCCAATGTAAAACTATTGAGTCAAACGATGGCAACGATGAAGCTCAAGTTGATTTGGATGCGTATGTTGAGATTCTCATACATGATGAGATTCTTGAGCAAGAATCAGTGATTGAAGAATCAATGCTTGAAGAAGGTGGACTAAGTACATCCTCAGAAGAGAATGAGCAAGAATCGATGGAGATGGATGTAGAATCCTATGATGGCATTTTGGATAAAGAAGTTGAAGATCAAGATTTTGTTGATTATGAGGATATGGATTCCATTCATATTGAGGGAGAAATATTTTGGGAACATAACAAAGACAATGATGAAGAGTTCCTGGAAAGACTAGAACAAGAAGCAGATACCATAATTAATGGGACTCAAGTAGAAAGGAATCATGATAGATTGGAAGATAAAAATGATTATGTAATATCATCTGAGCATGGTGCTCACTTCTACTTGATGAAGGATCTGAATGAATCTAATCAATACGTTTATTTCGATGAAGATGATGAACATATTCGAAATGATGCAATTGAAGATATTTCCTCAAATGATCTCAAGCATGAAATGAATCAAAATCCATGCTTGCACGGAATTTTTAAAGATGATTTAAGCATATTAAAAATTAACACTCTATATTCATGTGTGTTTGACTCATCAAGAGTAACCTCACATGAGAGGATCATGAATAAAGGAGACTATGTCCAAACGATTGAAACATGGATGTTTGAATTTTCTAAGAGCTATGTATGCCAGTCAAGCCTACAAGGAATGGACGAGCAAATGAAATGGCTTGTCCACATATCTAATCTTTTAAAAAATGATTCACGGATTGATGCGATCCAAAGGTGGCTTCTTAAGAAGCACAGTTTCTTTGGTGACCATATATCAAGGGAGATGGGTCTAAAGGAAAAAACCCTAATAAATGAGAATTAATAATACCAAAAAGAAATTTGTAAATAAAAATGTATATAACTTGTGTTTTTTTGCTTTAATCTTAAGATAGATGGAAGAAACCAAATAAAACTAAAAATGCAAGAAATTAAAGTGGGAACACCTATGGTAATGAATGCATGTTGGATGAGTGGTTTGAAGTCAAATAGATATTTTAATGTTCAAATGAATGAATTTTTTTAATATGTGATTCTTGAATGTGATGCTACTAATTTCTCTTATGCAGTTTTGAGAACAGGTGTTGATATGGAGCTGATCGAAGATCTAGAGTTTTGAGAGATTGTATAGAGGCAACCACTTTCGAGTTGCATGCTTATGTTTTATTGCAAATGGTTTTTGAAGTTCTTTCATGGACTGCATATGTATATAATGTCATTTTGATGTGATGTTTCTCATGATTTGTTTAGTTTCTATGAGTGCAGGAATGATCAAGCGAAGCCAACGGAGATGATGACTCAAGGTCAAAGTCGTGAAAATCTTTTTTTTCATTAGCTATCGTGCTTTAACCCTGATCTTTTCTTTGCACCATCTTTGAGATGCATTGCATGCCAAATATGCATGTAAAAATATATAGAAACCACGTCTTTGAAATTCCGTAGAAGCACGTCCATCTGCACAATTAGATAGGTAAATATCATTGAAAAATAATAAAGCAAGTTTTGAGTGATAAGAGAGAATAGTTCTGAGTAAGGGAGAGTGATTGCATCTGTAAGAGAGTGGAGTTGTGAGTGATGTGAGCGTTGCTTAAATACCATAAAACCTTGATTTTTTGCACCATTTTGTTTTCCTTCATGCACCTAACACATGCATAAATGAAATGTAAAGAGCACGAGTGATATTTTGGTTAAAACCCATAGTTGCACGAGTGATTGCACTTGTATTGAATTGTATATCCATGATAAAAATTGAGTGTAAATCCTCAACACCGAATGCCTGATACCTCCCCTATTTGCACCATGCTGTTTTTTTATGCACTTAGAGTATGCATATGTAGGGCTCATTACATGGCCGTGCATAGGCACATTTGTTTTAACCCGTGCACTTGATTTCACTCACATTTGGATTCTTGAAGACTTGCAGATACCGAGATCGATGCTGGTGCATCCGGAGGATGCACAGGTTCAGAGGGGGTGGATGTGGTCGCGATCCGAAATTGAAGCACGAGAATCAAATATGACGCATCTGTTTAAAGTCATCTGGAGGTTGATGCATCTAGATGATGCATACGTTGGGGTGGACATCGTCGTGATCAAGAATCAAGACTCGGAAATAAATATATGCATGTATGTTTCTGTAAATCATTAGCCATAAAATCGTATGTTTGTGTGTGTTGATATGGTGCATATGCACATGTACATGAGAATTAATGTGTATATATTGAGTATATAAAACATGTTTGAAATGGAGAATTGCGCCTCATGATGAGGGGCAAGTTTTCATTTGAGGAAAGATGCCAAAAGAGATAGAGGATTACGCTCCAGTGGAGAAGCATGGGGGAATATTTTTAGGGGGAACCAATATAGCAAAGGGAGACATGCAGGACAGGTGGGAAAAAAAAGGAGGTCTCTCGGGCCTGGAAAAAAAAGCTATGCTACAGCAACAGTAACGAGGAGGGATATACCTTACCGCGAGGGACAGAATTTAGCAGGAGATAACTATTTAGCGTAGTGTCGGAGGTAGCTTCTGAAGAATGGAGGGGGCTAATGGCTGAAAGAGAGAGCGGATGCAAGGATGACGAGGAGCTAATTTGAAGGCAGCTTCTGGGAATATCTATTTTTCTGACTGCTGCAGCACTGACACTTGTTTTAGAGATGAACACGAAATCATCTGATGGGTTTGCACATACAATCTGAACGGACGATTCATCTCTTCTATATTTGATGAAGCTGAGTTATGCGCGCTGATGGCTGATGGTGGACTTGCTTTTTCTTATCCCCAATTGTGACATGAAATCGCATATACAGTTAAAGGTGAACGGTGTGGTCACGATTTGAAGCCATTGCTTTCGGCATAAGATGTTTTGGAGAGGCATCCACCGCTATCATATCGTCAGGAAGATTTGAGCAAAACCGTGTATACAAGCATTCAAGAGCTGACAAATTTCATAGCGTTGTAACTTCACATGAGCAGATCATTGTGGTTCTTCAAGGAGGATTACTTTACTCGAGAAGGATCTTAAGCACAAATTATAATTTTTCTGAAGTTTTTGAGTTGACACCAGCTGGGAAGTGCATGGAAATGGGATATTATATGAAAAGAAGATGGATTTAATTAACCAGCTAAAGGCGATTGGTTTTAGAAACGTCAGTCTTTACAAAGAGCTTCTGGAACATGGTAGTAAAAGGCGGCGAAAAAGGGAAGTGTCAAATCGGCAGGGGGACTATCGCTTCATGTGTGTGTGTGTGGAAGAACATCGGAGCGCACTCATTCGAAACTGGTCTTCTGTATATGTTAATGTCTGATAATAACTCATTATCCAAGGAAAATGGAAGGAAGGTCTCTCTCGGATTCGGGAGAGGAAAGAGAGCATGGAGCGCTGAAGTTATGAGGGAGGTGATGCCATCTCCGATGCTGTGAAACCCTTGATAATCGATCTACACCTGCGCAAAAAATCGTTGCAGAGAAGAGGGAGGGCTGACAACGTTGCTGGCGGAAGCATGAACTGGGGTGTAATTCTTCTGCCATAAGCCATGCATGGGTTATGAAGGCTTGATATGAGTCTAAGTATCTCCTTCTTTTGACGTTTTGGTTTCGCAAGCGCTAAGTAATGTGTTAATCAGACGGCTCTGCTCTTCATATTTTGGTTTTCTGATACCTGAATGCTTGAGTCCTAATCCTAATCTAGTTTGTAGACTTGAGTACTTGAGTTCGATTGTTAATTGACTACTGACTTTGTTTCTCTGATGTTCTGAAACTCACACTTTATTGATTATCTCTCATGATTTGAAATCATTGAAGAATACAAGATCAGATTCTCTGACAAGTTTGAAGAATGAACGATGTAAGTGTTTTGATTAGACTACGATGAAGCTACGCAGGATGTTAATGATTTACCTTTGATGAATATGAAACGAATGATGAGCTGTTCTGGCGAGCACAATTGACAAATTATTTATGTGTCAATGATCAATGAATCATGCTTTGTTTCACTCTATATGCCAGTGATGACTCAGTTCTGATGAAGCCATGTTTAGGATTGTTGAGGGAAGTATATGATTTGATTTATACAAAATTTGATTTGATTCCGTGTCTGTCATCAACTGGTCATCCATGATTTCACTCGTTGCTCTGTCATTCTGTACGTCATTGCTTATTAAAGTTTAGTAGAAACTGGCGCAAAACTCTCATATACTTGAAGCCATTGCTGTCATACGAACAAACTTTAGCAATAAGTTCGTTTCCGCATAAGGAAAGGTTAACGTTTATAAGTTATGTTTTCCCGTTTGTACTGTTGTAAGAGTGTTTTATGATTTAATCATCCGTTGTAATTAAGTTATGTTTAGATTCTTCTCATAATTATTTCAAAAACTACGATCAGACCGCTGTTTCTCCGAATCCTTGGCTTTCTCTGTCATAATTCTGATGATCTTAGTCTGATGTTGCGTAAGAAGTTTTACCATATTTAACAAACTTCTAATATCATCAATGATGTGAGCTAATGTAAGGTTTGTATTTTGTTTGCGCAAAAACTGACATAGTTTCACTTTGATGAATAGAAATATGTTTCACTGTAGAAACATATGTTTTAGTTACCAATTCTTCCTCGAATTACCAATTCTTAGGACGTGTTATTAAATATGACTTAATACTTTACTATGATCATAGTTACTTGCTCTGTAGAATTCATTTATGTTAATTACTGATAAGGTTTTTCATGCTGATCTAAACTTCCGATTGTGTCTCGCCTCAAAAATTACCATTCTCTTACCATTTTAATTAGCTTCGGCTAGAGCAAAATTATTGTTTATTGATATGATTGATGAGGAAGATGCATAAACATCCTTTACCCTCCTTTAGCGAACCCGACGACAACGGCTCTGTGTTCGAGGAGGTGACATGGAAATAGACATGAAGACATGACTGCGGGACAGCTCAATTGGGGAAGTTCGGTAGCTTGAGTTGAAGATTCTCTGAGATTTACTTGGAGACTGAAAGTGTTACTGTTCCTGAGTCGCTTTATGTATTGATGATGCTGTTCAATGTAGCGCTCTGCATTTACGTGAATAAAAGGGAAGAATATACGCCTCACCACGGTGATTAAGTGAAGTTTGAAGAGTTGCAGTTTCGCAGCCAGCTTAAGAAGATAAAAAGGACGCAACTGTTCATGGAGAAAACAAAGAAGAGTATCGCTGGAGGAAATAAGGGAGCTTCCCATCTTCGCATGTACTGATGAGAATGAATAGAGAATTACAATAAGGAATGGAAGAGGCACCTCTAAACTCAACCTGAGACACGTCAAGTATCTCTACGAATGCATATCGAATAATGTTTCCTGCTCTGAGTACTAATGCTGAATGGTTTCCAACAGTCGACCAAAGTGAAAAGTTTCAAGTACATGTGTAATCCATAAGCACAGGAGGGGAATCCGTATTCGGTACTGCACGAAGCATTCAGGTTTGGCTCATGAATCTCGCAAACCTTATTGATTACTGGACTGCTAGTTTCATTTCCAACGCTAGAACCAGCGGAGATGTGACGAGGTATTCTTGAATTTCTGGAGTGAAATTAAAAGCATCACAGTTACAATGTCTTCTTTGCAGATTTACATGTTCTCATGATAAGACTGAATATTTATGCATTGCTTCGAGTACGCGGTGAATGATTTCAATCTCTGAGGTGTGAGCTTGTTTAGCTCACTGGAAATATATATTAATGTGTAGTTTTTCCCTCACAGGTCTTTTGTATGGGGTTTCAGAACGAATCATGAACTGCGTGCTTATAGTTTTTGTTTATAAAAATGAACTAACCGTGTTGTCATACAGATAGCATAACGTGGTTTATGTCATACAGTCCTCTGTTGCTAGAATAATTACTTTGCCACTCTGATAGAAGAAGACTTTAAACTGATTAGAATGTTTCTCTTATCATTTTTGTGTATGCGCTTAGTTACAGATGCTCGATCGTCTTTACGTTGTTAATTTTGGTGAAAAAAAAATATATTTGATCACGCGACTAACCTTTATGTGTGGAAGAATACATAGCTCGGAATACTTCAGAGAATATTTGTTTGTGTCATTAAAAGGATGAATCTTAATCTTCATTTCTTATATGCAATAAAGATGCTTGTAAACTTATTTGGATGGATCGAATGTAATCATGAGTGATAGTGAAATGATGTTTAAAAAGGAGATGTTTTCATGGAGCCGCATCTAAGACAAAGTTTAATGAGCAAATGACTTTGGTCATTAGAAGTTAGAGGAACTACTCCATAAAGTTACACTATCGAAACAAAGCTTTCATACTTCTGACTTTTTCCTAATTGTGAAAGTATAATTTGTTTTTGGGTTAAAGAAATAGTACTATGTTGAAGATGAATATTTTGGGCTGAACATAACTCCCAATTGGATTCATTGAACAGAAAATACAAGGGACAAAACTTGAATAGACCCAAGCTTTTGTATATCAAGATCCTCACTTAGGTTTCCCCTTCCTTTCCTTGAACTCCTCGACAACGTCAAGCTAAGCAGTCTACTGATCAAAGGCAGTTGCGATCCTCAAACCATGATAGTTCAACCGAATGTCACACGTAAGAAGATGAGTTCCACTTCATTGACCCTATGTATATCTAGGCTCATAACGTCTAGCTAAAGAAGTCTAAGACTCATTAAAACCAGCTCTAACTCACTCAATGCTTCTTTGATGAAAAAAACTCATGGATTCTCTTTGCTTTAAGCATAAGTTCATCTCCACCCTTGAATATGAGCTCATCTTGATCGTACAACATGGCTCAATCAGCTTTCACCATGTGGCAGCCCTTCAACCCTTCAATTTGCTTAAACTAGAAAACTGTGGACAATGCATGAACTATAACCTTTCCTAAAAACTCGTTTGACTTGCGTATGTCTAATGAACGGAAAGGGTTGAAAATCATGCATTGCAAACAGTGAAACATCTTATTTCGTGAAAGTAATTGTGTGTGTATCATAATCAATGTAGGCGTTGTAATTATGTCAAAATGGCATGCCAAGTATAACATCATATGACTGCAACGGAGCAAGTAAAAATGAACGTTCATCCACATATGAGCCTATATAAATTTGAGCAGTATGCACCTCCTTCATAACATTATACATATTCCCTATAAATGCAGCCTTAACCTTATACGTAGAAGGATGAGTAGTTAGGTCAAGATTTTTAACTAGCTTATGAGAAATAAAATCATGCGAGCTACCATCATCATGTAAAACATTTTCTACTATGCCATTAATGGTGCCATGCATGCAAAGAAGAGAATGGTTAGAAATTTCGTTACCCAAGGTACTTAATTCTTGCTCTAATACTTCTTCAGACCAGTTAGGTTCAGTGTCAGCAGGAACAACCTCCATGTTGTGTACTTGAGCTTCAATGGGTTTCCTATTAGTAGATCTCATCCGACAGGCAGCTTTGGTATGAACAATCTTTCCACAACTCCAACAAGTTATATGGGGTCATTTTTGTTGAGCATTCATTGTCATATTTTCAAGAGTGGTAGGTTTGTGAGGCTAACCAAAGGTTGATTTGTTGGATGGTACTAAATGGGATTGAGGAGGGCATTTGAAATTAGATGAAAACATAGTAAAAGGATGCTTAAAATGAAAATTGGCTTTGATGGGTGGTTGACATTGACGAATGTGTTATAAGCGAAGTGTTTTGGTAATAGATTGGAACTCCTTTTGAGCATCATGCACGAAAGAGATAGCTTCATACAAGGTTGTCGGTCAGAGGGTTTCCTACCAAATAATTGGTAGCAAACTTGACTTTCTCATGTTCTAAAAATGACTCATTGGAGTAGAAATCTTCGAATTGAGAGAGCCATGATAGGAAAAATTGGCCATCCTTTCATCCATCAAATCTGGAGAATTCGAAGTTCTTAGCACCTATCTTGGAACTTGCACCTTCTTGTGTAGTGATAATCGTTTTCACCACTCTGATTAAGCTACGATCATCACTTTGTACTTGTTGGAGCATAGCATTGCATTCTTGTACAGCTTCTTGAGTTGCTTGAAGTTCTTGTCGCATAATCTCTAATTGTTGCTCAAGTGAGACCCCAGGTAAAGGTGAATTATCAAAATCCTCCGTTATTATAGGGTCCATAACTAGAGAAGAAAACCTCTCTTTCAAAATATGTAAAATCCTCAATCTAATAGATTAATTAAAATTCTTGTTACGAGAGCTTTCCAATGATATATTATATGCTAAAATCTGAGTTATATAGTGAAAGTTATGCCTTTTTGTGATGCACTCCCCTAGGAAAATCGACGGGTGCTTCCACATGTGTGGGCTTAATTTGGGAATTGTAAAAGGAAAAGGGAGGTGAAAGTTGATGTAAATATCACAAAGGGGAGATAGAGTGATAAGTCAAAGAGATGGAGTAGTGGTTAAAGTACTTCCCTTGTAAGTAGGAGGTTGTGGGCTCAAATCCTCCTACCTTAGGGAATCTAAAACTCTACATTGCCACTCAACATTAAAATTGCCTCGCACATAGCCAATGGTCACCAAGGGAGCCTTGGGTGCCAACATTTCCAATGTATTGCCTAAGTTCTTTGCCTTAGTCGATGCCTTCGAGTAAGCCGTAGGTGTAAACGCAGGTTCTAGAACTAGAACTAAAACTGAAACTGAGACAGAGACATAGACATAGACACAAACAGAAGCAGACTCGGATGCGGATTGGGATTTAGATCATGAAGAGAAAACGCAAACAGAGCGGATTCCGATCGCGAATAGAGAACGCAAACAATCCCCTCGATAGATAATCTCCTCCCGAGTGATACATGCCAAGCTCTGATACCACTATTATCAGGACCTTCAGTGCACACACACAGAAAGGCAGAAAGAAGGCAAAACAGGAATCAAAAACAGAGAAACAATCGACGCGATATTGGGTGCAATCTCCCCCCATGTACTCTGATGGAAGAGTCTCTCAAAGTACACGTTTTATAGGTTTATTTCGATCACGTCCTGAAAATAGAAGTTACATGAGGGCCCTCTCTTTTAGCAACATCTTTTTAGGTAAAACTTCTTTATTGGTGTCGCTTTCTAAAGCAAACCACTACTTTAACAACAAGATAAACCTAAATATAACTATTCTAGAAGTCTTTGATTTAGTCTTCCAATTTATTTATTTATGCGCATCCACTTGTATCCACGCCCTCATGCTTCTTCACTTGCTAGATCAAACATAAACACACTAAAACCTTCTGGACATTTAAAACATTAAAAATCCATTTAACCTTCCATGAGTCCATAATATACAACATCTTGCCATCACACGCTCGTTGTCAAGCTCGATCCTAACAACATTGCCCAATTTGGCATCCCTCTAGCACAATGGAAAGTATCAACATGAGGACATCCACCTTATAATTGTCAATTTGCGAAGGTGTGAGGGTGGTATGAGAACCCTAAGCAAGTGAGATGCACGAGTGAGTGATTGAGAAGCACACAAGCATGCACACACATACACACAGAGCACACATGGCAAGACAAAGAGATGGAGCAATGGAATCCTTGATTAGCCAAAAAAAAGATTACAATCTCTTTTGGTCACTTTAACTCCGAATTTGCTAACCCCCAAAATGAGCTTTCTAGATCCTTTTATAGTTTTTGACTAGCTATGGCCCTTTCTAGACCTAGTGTTCGGCCTAGTTCAAAATAGGTCCCTTGACTTGCACAAAATGGAGTAAGAATCATGAAAAATGATATTTACAGTGGGGTGAAATGATTAAAAACACTATTGACAAAGACTTATCCCTTTGAAAAAATGTGTCCTTCCATTCTATGCCTCATATGAGTTCATTCTATTCAGAGCCTTTATTGGAAATCTATTCACCAAATAGATGGTTGTGTATACTACCTCTACCCACAAGTATATGGGGAGTTTCTTTCATTTAGCATTAACCTTTTAGCCTCCACAGTTGTCCTATTCCTTCTCTTGGTAACTCCATTTTCCTCAAGAGTATACATAGTGGTGATTTCTCTTTTGAGCCCTCTCTCTTGGAGATAAGAATAAAAGTCATGGGAGAAATATTATCCCCCTCCATTTGACCTTAGTCTCTTTATGGTTTTAACTATTTGGTTCTCCATTAGAACTAAATAGTTTTTGAAACATGATAATACTTTATCTTTATTCTTCATAAAATCTAAGATAATCCATCTACTAAATTCATCTATGAATGACACATAGTACCTTGATCTAGAGATTGAAGGCTCCTTGCTCGGTCCCCATATATCTAAGATCTCTTTCTCGCATGTGGGCTAATCTCTTGTCCCAAATCTCTAACTTTGGTAGATTTTGGGTGCATTTATTGAATAATGCAATATTCTTGGTATCTTGAAGTTCAAAGGTGAACAATCTACTTGTTTTTTCTCCTCTTACTATCTTCTTGAATCCTTGATGTGGTTCTTCAACAAAAGCTCCATGCTTGGTGAATCTAACCTACAACCCCTTCTCAAAAATTGGGCCTACACTAATGAGGTTCCTCGTAATAGTAGGAACATAGAGTACTCTGCTTAGTAAGTTCATATTACCATTTGAAGTCTTCACATTATCTATCTTCTCAACTGGATGCCTTGTGTCATCTCTTGTTTGGATTTCATGCCTATTCTTCGGCTCTTCGAAATCTGAGAGTAGAACCACATTTTCCTGCCATATGATTTGAGCATCCTAAATCTATATTAAACACATGCTCATTTGCCTAATCTTCCTTGATAGTGTTCATGAGAAGAAGTGAGTCTTCACGAGCTTGATCATCTATATAATTATTGTAGTCTCTCCTTCCTTTGTATCCATCTATGTAGTTGTTGTTCTATGAGGTGTTATTCTATTCATAAGAGTTTTTCAACCTTCCTTGAGAGTTTCCATAGCATCCTCTGTTGTATCATCTTCCTCTTTGGTTCCTTGGGTTCCTAAAACAATACACAAAAACATGATTGGTTAGACCACCTATGGCATAGGGGGATGAGATTTAAGCTTTGCCCTACCTTTTCTACATCCTCTACCTCTTCCTCTTGAGCCTGTACCACTACCTCCAAAGTTGGCTTGAGGGGTACTACCTTCATCATGTGAATTATTTCCTTCTCATTAATTATGCTTTATTTTATTCTTATCTATATATAGAGCAGAGGATTAATTAATCTTTTGGTTGTCTCCATTCTTCATTAGCTTTTCTTCACGTGTGAACAATATGCCCATGAGTGTATTGAATTCAAGAACTTGCATGTCCATGTAAAGATCCATAGCTATGGTTAACACTTCCCATTTCTCATTAGCCTTCCTACCATTGACGACTTTCTTTTCTATTTGTTCTTCATCAATGATATCTCTAATGCTTCCAAGTTGTTCTGTAATGTCCATCTTGGTGAAAAATTAGTCATACTTTGCTTGGGTATCTTCTTGAGTGTTGTAAACTTCATGCATAACTGATTCTTCCTAGCCTTGGTGCTTGATGAGAAGAATTATTCAAGAGCAATGTTTCTTCTGATGTCTTGCAATTGCTAATGTAAGGAAGTAAAAAATAAGAGATAAAGTTGAGAATGTATGACCTTGAAAAATCATCCTTTGAGCACCATGCATTTAACCTTTAATATTCCTCTTATGTTGGTTGGCCCTTGCTTTTATGTATTGGCATCATCTCATCTCCAAATATGTAACCAAATAGATTTCTTCCTTGTAGATAGGCATCCATTCTAAGTGCCATGCTCGGTAATAACCTCGATCTAATTTATCAAAAGATGAGGGAAATCCATCATCGATGATGCTTAGCTGCTCTGATACCAATGTGAAGAGGTGATGGGATATAGATAGAGATGAGAGGGTATTTGCCAAAACTTGATCTATACCAACCAATATAAGTTCATAATGTCTAATGTACTTCCTTACCTTCATACCATGCATATAGATTCACTAAGACCTTTGGAACGTCATTACCAAATGTAGGTTACCACTTCACAAGATTTTAATAAACCTTCTATTTTTGGGAAGGTCATAGAAAATCGCTTAGAGCTCACAACCTCCTATGTAATTGAACATGTCATCTCCTTTCTTTGCAATTTCCTCCACTTCTTGTGGCAACCACTATTGATGTTCAAAATAACAGAAATCTAGCTCAGATGGAGGATGATAAACAATATATATATATGGATTGGTGAATGCCGAATGCATGGTACCATGCATTCAAAGCTATAAAAATAGAGTCAATCTTGGTGCAAGGAATGACCAGATGAAGCTTCTCTGCTCGCACTAGCATGATTTCAAAACTTAGCTCCAAAGACTTTCCAAATGATAGACCCATTCACCACCTGACATTACCACCCTATGTGTTGCTAGAGGGATGCCATCAAAATGAGGGCATTTTAAACAGTGGTGCCACATCCTTACCTTCTAGAGATCCATTTTTTTCATGGATAGAAACTGTAAGGTTACCTTGTATATGAGTCTAACAATCGCCATGAGTATCTTTGAGCTCCCCACATCCTGGGCTTTTGTAGGTATGTTCAAGCAATTCTCATTTAAATCTTCTAGGTGGCTTATCAAAAGTACCATAATATTTAATCATGAACAAATGTCCCTATTCACAAACCATGCCTTTTTTTCAATAGTTTCTAGAGTATGTGACCAATATGCCTTGATCATTTGAGGGGAAAGGTGGAAGATCTTCATGTTTGAGGCATTGAATATCTTCTCTACGACTCACTTGTGATGATAGTTGAATCACAAGCATTGATTTGTTGGACCCATTCTCTTCTTCAACAACATATATTGATTGGTTATCACTGCTAATAAAGGAAAATGAGCTAGAATCTATCTTGATTTTTGTAGCTGAGGATTGAATCTTCTTTGAGGATTGTTGATTCACTATTGATAATTTTGGTGCATCTTCCATTGGCTTAATATCCTTTGTAGAGCCTACAAACCCAAAATAATTTTTGTTTAGATACTCCATTGTCATGATTGCAGATAGATCCTTTATGATATTATCAAGCTTAGAGTCTCCCACTATAGTGAAAGTCCTTATCATATCTGCAAAGTGCAAGTCCTTAGAACTGCTTGACGGAGAAGGCGGCCTTGATGAACAGACCAAAGAGATATCAAGGAATGCAAAGACTTCACTTGCTTCTTTTTTTGTTTCGCTAAAATCAGTACACTATAATCAAATCACTTAACACATGTCTTTTTGTAACTGATGTTATTGGTATAAAGAATATCTTGGTATCTTCAACAAATTTTTAATCATTATTACATCAACCATATCAATAATTATATAATTTCATAGATATTTTCCTACAAATGTTTTGATTTGATTCAACATAGTTGCTAAGAATAATAAAATTTACTTTTGAGGATGAAGATGCTACAAAATTTCTTCAACAACCTCTTCAAAGCATGCTACCAACATTTGATCAACTTCATCTAGAACAAAATGTTGTACTTCATGAAGATTTAGAGCACGACGATCAATCAAATTAATGAGGCTACCAGGTCTCCCCACTACCATATCAACACGTTGTTGTACTTGTTGATCGTGATTCTCAATCGAAAACCCTCTGTTGACACACACATACACACATACACACACACACACACACAATCATCACTCTCAATTGAATCTTATACAAATATAGGTGAGGTAGAAGATTGAGGTGAAGCCCATGAGTGTAAAGATTGATGCAAATGTGTGGACTAGTGGAGAACACGTCTAGAAGCAAGCATGCAAAAGTTATTCTTTGTTTAACTTTTGATGAAGGTTCCAATAGAGAAGTATTGTGGGACTATTTAGATTGCCAATGAGTATATTTAAGACCCTATGTACCTTCGAAGATCACTTGCAAAGAGTTGAATCAAGACAGACAAGTTTGACTAAAAGTCAACTAGTTCAAACCTACTATTTTTGAAATACGACACTCAATGTTTTACTCAATGCTCCTTCTCTTATCAAAATTGGCTAGAGATCTTTTAGAGGAGTTTAATAGGAATAAAGCAACCAATTAGAACGGTATGATGAGAAATGCATCTAACAATTCACCTATGTCAACCCCACTTTTTAGGAAGCAGTAGATAGTTATAGATAGTCAAGCTTAAATGCACATTGCACATAGCACACAAATCTAATTGAGATGAAACTCTGGAATAGCTATCTATCTATCTATCTATCTATCTATCTATCTATCTATCTATCTATCTATCTATCTATCTATCTATCTATCTATCTATCTATCTATCTATCTATCTATCTATCTATTTATCTATCTATCTATCTAGTATTTGCATGGATTCAAAGGGTACGGCTTTAAATCGGCTGGCACTCAGGGGTTCATCCGGTCTATCCAAAGTTGCTTCTAGATTCTCGCGTTTCTGTTCCTGTAGTCACTAATTCTCCTCCTTAGCAGCTATGAGGTGGCTTCTTAACAATCCCATATTGCATGTGAGCATGGCATTTCTAATTTTCTAAGCATGTAAAAGATTCTCAATATCTGTGAGTGCTTCCTTAGTATTTTGTTCGCTTTCTAGCTCTAAAGAATGGTAAGCTTCTCATAACTCTTGATGTCGTGCACTTAGGGAAGCATTCTCGATTGTTAAAGAATTCAAGTGTGCCTGTAACTGTACAATGATGTGTTGTAGTGCTTGGTAGCTGTCGTCGAGAGATGCAAATTCATCTCTAACCTGGGTCATACAAGAAAACATTTGTCGAAATGTAGTGTCGATCATGGGTGACAATATCAATGGTGGGGTGAGTGAAGATGTTGTGGGTGTGGGTGTTGATGCAAGGGGAAGGGGAAAGGGGAATGGGAAGGTGGATGCAGTGGTGAGCGTGGATACGTGCGATATACTTAAATGTGGTGGGGAAATAGATGATGTGAATGGGGGTGCAGTGGGTGGTGAAATGTCCATATTACTGGACGTGGTGTCGACAGTGAAGAGTGGTGTGATAGTGGGTGCGTGAGAGATTTACTGTGGAGAATGAGTTCTCCTATGCGCAACGGAAGTGTGTAGTGAACCCTTGTATGTCCAACACTTGGACAAACATCTGCACCTTAGATAGCTTGCTGCTCTCAACACAAAACTCAAATGGACTTGATACTTTAGTCAATCAAAGTAGACAAAGAGAGCTTTCTAACAAGCTATAAATAACTTAATTTGGACAAGTTTTGATTAGGAAACATTATCAAAGATGAACTACCTGTCCACACAGGTATACTGAAGAACTGAGCTTCACTCTCGGACTGGTAGCTCTCTGAATATATATCCTTTGAGAAAAATATTTGGTACAGATAAAGTAGACGCAAATAGCTTTCCAACAAGCTACAAAATCAAGTAATTTGGATGAGTTTTGATCAGGAAACTCAACTCATCAAGATAGACCACCTGTCTACATAAGTACACTGTAAAACTAGACTTTACTCTCTAAATAATATCTCACAGAATATGAATTATCTGAATGAGATATTTGAAACAATAAAAGTAGATGCCAAGGGCTTTCCAACAAGACAAAAATCATGCAATTTGGATATGTTTTGGTTGGGAAACTGAACCGACCAAACGAGACTACCTATCTACACGGGTATACTAAAAAACTGGACTTCACACTTTCATTGATATCTCACAAACTACATAAGCTTTCAAAGAGATATTTGATATGCATAAATTACACAAGATAAGCTTTCCAATGGATGTTTAAATGCACAAACTAGTTATAAGATATGAGCTCGGCAACAGAGCTGTGTACAAACTGACGTGTGACTGGAAGGAGTCTAAGGGAAAACCAAAATGACAAAATGGCTAGATCCGACTATTGGGAGCTCTTGCCTCTTTCTCTCCTTGTTTTGAATGTGCTCCCACTTCTCTTTTATAACCATGAGCATGTGAAGAAGTTTGTGCCTTCTTCTTAACTCACTACTTTCTCCACTACATGCTACTAACTACAAGGCAAGATATTGTATCTCTTACTCATCATGAATTTTGACTAGACTTTTTCTTTTATTATTTTTTCATTTTTTTCTGTACTTTTTCTTTATCTTTATATTTGGTAAATTTATCCAAGCATGGCTCATATGAAAATGAGCTTGTACATTTATCTTCAACACTCCCCCTCAAGCTCATTTGGGAGTTATCTTCATCCATGTCCTTCAATTTTATCGCATCCTTGAAACCTTTGAGTTTAGAAGCGTCCAAGAACTTTGTAAATATATCTGCAACCTGCTCTTTGGTTCTGATGAACTTCACCTCCACATCTTTGCTCAGCACCTTCTCCCTTACATAGTGGTAGTGGACGTCTATGTGCTTGCTCCTTGCATGAAACATAGGATTGCTTGCCAAGTAAATACTTGACATGTTATCACCGTATATAGGGATGGTTCCAACTTGCACTCCAAGATCAGCCAAAAGCTTTTTAATCCACATTGCTTCACATATGGCAAAAGCGAATCCTCTATATTCAGCCTCCATAGATGAAAGTGCAACAGTAGGTTGTTTCTTTGAGCTCCATGTGATAGGTTTGCTTCCTATCAATTACACATAACCTGAGGTTGATCTTCTATCTTCCTTTGAGCCTGCCCAATCAGCATCACTAAAGCCTTTGACCTGCAATTCTTCATCAAACTTGTAAAATAAAGCATGATTAACTGTATGCTTTATGTATCTCAACACTCTCTTCGCTGAATTTAAGTGTTCACTTGTCGGGGCTTGCATAAACTGAGAAAGTACACCAACAACATAAGACAAATCAGGTCTTGTAATGTTTGCATAGATCAATGATCCTACAATGCTTCTGTATGTCGTTACATCTTCCAATGGTTCTCCATCATTTGAACAAATCTTTGTATTTGTGTCCATGGGCTGAGTGAGTGAATTGCATTCACTCATTCCAAATCTGAAAAGAACATCCAACAAGTACTTCCTTTGCATCAAGTAGATGCCACTCTTTCCATAAACAACTTCAATTCCTAAAAAATATTTCAGCTCTCCAAGATCTGAAATTTTAAACTCCTTACCAAGCTTTCTTTTGATATCTTTAATCCATGTAACATCATTTCCTGTTATGATGAGGTCATCAACGTATATGCAAATATATACCTCTCTATTTTCTTCCTTCTTCATGTACAACGAAGGATCTGCACTACTTGGGTTGTATCCACACTTAGTTAGATACTCTACCAATCTCTGATTCCATGCTCTTGGTGCTTGCTTCAAGCCATAAAGTGCCTTCTTCAACCTACAAACAAAATCTGGATGGTTTTCATCTTCAAATCCAACCGGTTGACTCATGTATACCTCTTCTTGTAGTTCTCCATTGAGAAAGGCATTTTTGATGTCGAGTTGATATAATGGCCATCTCCTTGAAGCACCAATTGCTATTAGGGTTCTGATAATTCCCATCTTTGCAATGGGGTTGAAAACTTCATCATAATCTATGCCTTGTGTTTGTTTAATCCTTTGGCAACTAATCTAGCTTTATATCTAGCTAGTGAACCATCAACATTCCTCTTTACTTTAAACACCCATTTGTTTGGAACAATCTTCATACCTTCTTTCTTTGGCACTAGCTCCCATGTGTGATTATCTTTGAGAGCTTTGATCTCCTCTTTCATAGCTTGCTGCCATTCCTTTTGTGTGCAAGCTTCTTCATATGTCTAAGGCTCTTTGTCTTTGATAACCTGCATCATGTATGCAAAATGTGTCGCCATAAAACTATCATAACTAAACCTTTGAGTTGGATACCTTGTCCTTGAAGATCTTGTTTCATTGCCTTTAGAGAGTTGCTTCTTTAACCTATTTAGCTTTACCATCGGAGTGATTACCTCTTCATATTCTTCTTCACTTGCATCTACCTCATTGTTTGGAGTACCACTTGCTTCTTCGGCTTTACTATGAGCTGAATTTGGAGACAAAGAATGGCTCCCCCTCCATGTTGAACATTCTTCATTTGATGTAGATGCCTCTCGACCTGAAGCCTTTGTGCTTGATTGTTGAACTTCTCTTTGATTTGTTCCTGCATAATCATCACAATCTTCTTCAAGAATCTTTTCCTTTCCTTTATCTTCATACCATGGTCTTAGTTCATCAAAGACCACATCTCGTGAGACTCTTAATTCCTTTGTTCTAGGGTTGTAGCACTTGTATCCTTTTTGCTCCATCGAGTAGCCGATGAAAATGCATTTTTCTGACCTTGGTTCCATCTTTGTTCTAACTTCTTGTGGAATGTGAACAAAGCAAACACATCCAAACACTTTGAGGTGTGTAAGATCAGGTTTCTTATCGGAATATACCTCTTCTGGAGTCAAGTGGTGTATTCCTGATGTTGTGCACCTATTCATCAAGTAAATGGCGGTTGTGGTAGCTTCAGCCCAATAGTACAATGGTACCTTCATCTTGTTGAGCATGCATCTTGCAATTTCAGCAATTTTCCTATTTTTCCTCTCAGCTACTCCATTTTGTTGTGGTGTATACCTACAAGTGAATTGCCTTTTGATCCCATTCTCTTGTAGAAAATTTGAAAATTCTTTGGAGAAGTGTTCTCCTCCACCATCGGACCTTAAGGTTTTGATAGACCTTCCTGTTTCCTTTTCAACTTCAACTTTGAATCTTTTGAGTATAGAAAACACCTCTGATTTTTGCTTCATACAAAACAGCCATACCTTTCTTGAGTGATCATCAATGAAGGTAACAAAAAATCTATTACCAGCCATTGATGCCTCTTGGGTTGGTCCCCATACATCCGTATGTATCAAGTCCAAGACATTTGGAGCCACATAATTGCTTCTCTTGAATGGCCACCTCGTTTGCTTTCCTAATTGACAAGTTCACAAAGCTCATGTAGTCCAATGCTATTAAATTTTGGAAGACCTCTTACCACTTCATGTTTGCTCATGTCTTCAGCTTTGGAATGTTGATGTGTCCTATTCTTTTGTGCCATAAGTCCAGCTCTAAAATCTTCTTGTTCCCACATTGAATGTACATGACCTTTCCATGTGGATGTTGGACGTCCAAAGTGAACATCCTTCCTTCTCTTCTACCTCGAGCAATGACCTTGAAGCCTTCCTTTTGATTCTTTATGAAGCACCCATTCTCAATGAACATGACATGATAACCCTTCTCTACCATTTGTCCTACTGAAATCAAGTTCTTTGAAATTGTAGGAACATGAAGAACATTAGATAGTACCTTTGCTCTACTTTTATCTCCAAGCCTTATATCTCCAATGTGTTCAATCATGTGTTGAGTATCATCACTTGTTTCAACACATCCTTTTCCACTTGGTACCTGTAGATTAGTGAACAAACTTCCTTGGCATGACATATGGTTACTACAACCTGAATCAATGCACCATTTTTTGTCATCTTCACAAGAGCTTCTATACTCATGTGTCATTGCAAGTAGTGTGTCCTTGCTTCCTTCACTTGAGGTGCTTGCATAGTTGCTTTGGTTCCTTTGATTGCCTCCATTTGGTCTTCCATTCTTCAGCCAACAATCACTAGCATAGTGTCCTACTTTACCACAATGATAGCATGTTATACCTTTATGAGAATTGTAGGAGCTTCGGCCTCTTCCTCTACTTTTACCTCGACCTCTTCCTTGTGCGTTGGCATTTGATGCATCCTTGTTGTCTTCCGAGTTGTTTTGATTGTAGTTGGAGTGGTTGTGACCTCTTTCTCTTCCTCTTGAGCCTCCTCTTGAGTTTCTTCTTTTACCTCAACCTGCATATAACATTTGGTTGTGGCTGTCCTTTCCTTTGGGACCACCAAAGCTAAGCTCTTCTGTGACAAGATGAGGGATTAGTTGTTCAAAACGTGGATATGCATCTTTCAAGTTAATGGAAGTTTTAAAAGGCTTCCATCTTTCATCTTCTCTCAAGCCATTGAGAGTATAACACACAAGATCTTCGTCTTCAACCGTTGTGCCAATAGAAGCTAAAGCATCGCTTAGCTCCTTAATCTTCAAAGTATATTCAGCTATGGATTGACTCGAACTTTTCTTGATTGTGTTCAACTCATTCTTGAGTTGAAGTTTCCTAGCTTTGGTATTTGTTGAATACATCCTTTCAAGAGCTTCCCAAGCATCCTTAGCTTTCTCTAGATGTTGAATATGACCTACCATGGCATTAGTAATGACTTGCAAAATGAGGAACATGACTCTCCTATTCCTCTCTTCCCATTCTTTTGCTTGCCTCCTTTGGACTTCGGTGGCCATAACTTGATTGATTTCAGGTTGAGCATCATCGTCGCTCACAATACCCCATAAGCCTTTGCCCATTAGGTAGTTGGTCATTCTAAACCTCCACACGGGATAGTTATCCTTATACAACTTCTCTACTTGTTGACCGAAGTCAGCCATTGAAGAGTATCAAAGACTTTGAGAGTTACCTTAAATACTTATAGTCCTTTGCTCTTGCGTTTATGAAGCTCCCTCTTGTTTTGTAGCTCCTCTTTTGCTTTGCTTCAACTCCAGCTCTGATGATAAAGCTTCAGCACCAAGTTTGCTCTCATACCAACTGTGGAGAATGAGTTCTCCTATGCGCAACAAAAGTGTGTAGTGAACCCTTGTATGTCCAACACTTGGAAAAACATCTGCACCTTAGACAGCTTGCTGCTCTCAACACAAAACTCAAATGGACTTGATAATTTATTCAATCAAAGTAGAGAAAGAGAGCTTTCTAAGAAGCTATAAATAACTTAATTTGGACAAGTTTTGATTAGGAAACACAACTATGAAAGATAAACTACCTATCCACACAGGTATGCTGAAGAACTGAGCTTCACTCTCGAACTAATAGCTCTGTGAATATATATCCTTTGACAAAGATATTTGGTACAGAGAAAGTAGACACAAATAGCGTTCCAAGAAGCTAAAAATCAAGTAATTTGGATGAGTTTTGATTAGGAAACTCAACTCATCAAGATAGACCACCTGCACACATAAGTACACTATAAAACTAGACTTTACTCTCTGAAAGATATCTCACAGAATATGAATGATCTGAATAAGATATTTGAGACAGCAAATTTAGATGCCAAGGGATTTCCAACAAGACAAAAATCACGCAATGTGGATATGGTTTGGTCAGGAAACTAAACCAACCAAAATAGACTACCTATCTACACAGGTATACTAAAAAACTAGACTTCACTCTTTCACTGATATCTCACAAACTACATATTGTTTCAAAGAGATATTTGATATGCATAAAGTACACAAAATAAGCTTTCCAATGAATGTTTAAACGCACAAAATGGTTACATATGCACTAAGATATGAGCTCTGCAATAGAGCTGTGTACAAACTAACGTGTGGCTGGAAGGAGTCTAAGGGAAAACCAAAATGACAAAATGGCTAGATCCGACTATTGGGAGCTCTTGCCTCTTTCTCTCCTTGTTTTGAATGTGCTCCCACTTCACTTTTATAACCAATGAGCATGTGAAGAAGTTTGTGCCTTCTTCCTAACTCACCAGTTTCTCCACTACATGCTACTAACTACAAGGCAAGATATTGTATCTCTTACTCATCATGAATTTTGACTAGACTTTTTCTTTTATTATTTTTTGATTTTTTTCCTCCACTTTTTCTTTATCTTTATATTTGGTAAATTTATCCAAGCATGGCTCATATGAAAATGAGCTTGTACATTTATCTTCAACATTTACAAAGGTGGATGAATAAATTATAGATTGAGTCTCATGGATTGCTTGGTGAAGAGGGGAGGATTAAGGGAATATGGTGGGGGGGGGGGGAGGTGAGACTGGTGAGAAGGTCATTGGAGGTGGGAATGGGAACATAGGCCTTGGAGGGAAGGGAAAAGAAAGAAAGAATGGAGTGAGAAATGGATTGGTTGGAATGATGGGAGCTCTAGGGGGAAGGTTAGGTGGAATGGTTGCAAGAGGACTTCGGGGTGTTGAGGTGATTATGACTTCTGCAATGGTACTTGCTATGACTGTCGACTATCGAGGAGACTAGGTGTGCTTGAGAAATCGAGTGTATGGGAGGTGAAGGAAGAGTAGATGAAGTGGTGGGAGTTTCGACTATGGTTAGGGATATTAAAGTTGAAGGGTGAGGCAAGGAATCAATGATGATGGTCCCTTCTTCTCACTAGGTTTTTGTTGTGGTTTTAAGAATGAATCAAGCTTCTTTTGCTTGATGCAAAGATTGTGCATATGTGGGTACACCGATGTACTGACTTTGCTTGGACATTAAAGGATGCATCACATGTCAAACTTTGGTAGTGGCTTCCTCTTCAAATAATGGAGTGCTTCAGCGGTTCCCACTGATTTGACTAATTCTTTAAAACCTTGAATGAACGATTCTTCAAACCTCCACTAATGAGTTCTTGCTCGAGAATTGCTTGACTCTATTCCTCCCATAATTATCTGCATGTCCATACTGCTTGCATATTGCGGTATAATTTCTGGATTGCCAAAGTATAGGCGGTGGCTTCGAACGTGTCTTCTTCATGAGTACTAGTATCACCTTGGTCTTCCAAATGTTGTTGCTCCTCTTGTTCTTCATTCTGCACATCCTCTTGAGAATCATGGCTGTCTTTACTAGCTTCATCATTGCCATCATCATCATCAGTCACTGTCCTATCTTCATCTGAGCTGGAGACAACCTGTGCTTGTGGTTGGTCAGGAGGGGTCGGAGGGTAGCTTGGATGTTCATACTCATTAATGGGTGTAACCTTTGGTGCATGTGAAGGATGTCCGGGACAATCTCTTAGGAGTTGTTCTTTGCCACACTCAAGACAAATGACTTGTATTGTGATGTTCTGCCCTTGTATCGGAGCTAGTGTGTGGGGTGGTTGTTGTCCTGGTATAGGTTGAGGTAGGCTATATCCTCCATGCTCATACGACCTAGTTGCTCCTCATGGTCCTGGACATGGGTTATACCTAGGAACTTCTCTGCCTTGTTCTCTAGAAGGGTACTCGTATGGTCTACATTGGGGTGGTAGAAATGGAAATGGTCATGGCTATCTACTCATTGGATAGTTTTCGGTGTTGTGGTTGGGATACTTCTTCTCACTATAAGAGTACATGTTAGGCTCTTGAGTTGGGTGTCTATTGTAAGGGTAAGTTTGTGATAATCCTAATCCTTCTCTCATGCAGACATGAGATGGATGATCTCCACCACAACGTGTGCAACTTCCTAACATTGGCACTCTCAAGGAAGAGTTTCGGTAGTTCCTTTGTCCTGTACCCCTAATTTGATGGCCACTAACTCTGCCACTTCCTCCACATAACTCGAACTAGAAGTCTCATTGCTCCTTATATTCTCTGTTTTGGTAGGATCTTGTGGGATTTTGAGATCCTCAGCTAAGTTGTCTTCCAAATCTATGCATTCTTAAGGGCACTCACTCAGAGTTTGCAACCATTTTACGTATACCAAGATTCTCAATGTTCCGATGGTTAGACCTTCTAAAAATAGGGATATCACTTTCTGTTGAGAAGTTCTCTCTGTCACAGGGCATCAGATCACGTATTGATTAAATCTTCGTGCTGCAGTTTTTACTATCATGTTAGGAGCTTGCTTGAAACTATGTAGTAAGGATGATGAATTCTGCTTAGTCCCTCGCTTAGAGAATTCCCAAATAAATTCTTGAAAGAATTGTTCTATATGGCTAAAGCAACTTGGATCCAAGGATTGAAACCAAGTTAAGGCTATTCCCGTGAGGGTTAGCCCAAAGGATTCATATTGCATGAAAAAGTAATCCACTTGATCCACTCCCAACACCTGCTTATATTCTGCAATGTGGTCATAGGGCTCTGTTGTGCCATCATAATGACTTTGCATACATTTGGCCAATTGGATTGGTCTTAGTCTTTTGCCTGGCTCTAGGGATCGACTTATGATGGGAAAAGCGGGTTTTGCTGGGTGTATTCCAGCTCCTACAACTTGGGGTATTTCTGCCCTAAGGGTGGTTCTATTCATATTTCCCATTCCATGGCTAGTTTGGTTATGGGAGTGAATTTTGGGCATGGTGGAGTGTACCCGAGGTCTGTTCGACCTATTGTGTTGGCTCTTTTGTCTTGACATTTTTCGTTCTTTGTTGGGTCTGGAATGGGTTTTGTGAGGTGGTTGCCTGATCTCAAGGAGGGAATATGGGCATACCCATGTACCTTAATCTAGACCCCTCCACTTCATCCATAGGCCAACATCTCCTTTGATTTTGGTCTAGGTATGTAGCTCTAGATGGATTTTCCGGATTCCTTAACTGGTATATAGTTATTGGGCTGATGCCTTCTCCTTGTGTTAGTGAATCACTTTGTAGGAGTAGGTTTGATACATTTACTAAGTACACATCCATGAGATAATCATTTTGGGGTATCTTGTCTGCTTGAAATACTTGAGTCATTATCGACTTCCCCTTAGGGGTAGTCAACGTATCTCCATTGTTGTTTCTCCCAGAAGTTTCTTGTCCCTCTAATTGTCCTCTTTCATTCATCTGATCAGGGTCTTCAGTTACTACATATATCTGGCCCATCTTGTCCATGTAGACTCCATCTTCCTACTTGAAAGTTGGCCTTGGGACTATTTCAGATTTTGCAATGTTTATCATTCTTGCTACTGACCTATGTAGACCATCGAGGTAGATGGGTATTCCTTGCAAAATAGTGGATATGTATTGAAGAGACATTCGATATTCTCCTTCCACTATAGACATAAAATCTTCCCTAGGTACTGAACTATGCATGTCTTCAGAGGCCAAGAGTCTCTCCTAGTTAAACGACATTTCTGACTCACTCGTCTGTGAACTCAGCACGTAGTGCTAACCACTGAGTTGTGAGTCCCCAACTTGGTTGTATGATTGACACTGGTCTGAGGTGATCTGATACTTTGTCTATCTCTTCCTAAGTGTCAACTTGATCTTAGGTTCATAATCCTTGTCCAAAAGTCCAAAATTGTCCTTTGTATTGCTCAAAATCTTGTGGAACCCTTTGCTTAGCGTCCCCACGAGCTTTCCAACAAACCCAAAATCACTCCAAACGGATTCTGTATGAGAAAGTTATGCCAGTTCAAGGTTCTGGGGTTAGAATAGGGAAACAGGGTCTCTCAGGGAGTACCTCAGGACAAGCCATATGATACCATATTTTCCACGATACACGATACCACAATGGACAATACCAACTTCCACGATACGATACCGCTTGCTAGACGATACCAACAAGCCCAGGATGCGATACCATAACAGTCGACGATATGATACTTGGTCTATTGACGATATGATACCTCTGCACTCAACGATATGATACCAAGTTAGTAGACGATACAATACCAGATTGCTCGTGATACGATACCAAGGTGATAGGAGATACGATACCAAAAATTTACACGATATGATACTAGAGCTTTCACAATACAATACTGGTTCTATGGATGATACGATACCACTTTTTATACGATACGATACCACTTTTTTGCATGATATGATACTAGAATAGGCATGATACGATACCGAGTTGGCGATACAATACCAGCCATGCACGTGATACGATACCGCTTAGTCAATGATATGATACCTTGATCGACATGATACGATACTAGATGGACAATGATATGATACCACCGGGGCGATCGCGATCACGATACCAACAATTGATGATACGATATCAAAATGGTATCACGATACCTCAAGTGGGTGTGCACAATACCATACCTCGACAAGTATTGCAATACTCGAGAATTCTTGTATCGCGATACCAAAACTCAATCGGACACGATACTTGGAGATTTTTAAGCCCAAATTCACAATTTTCTGCAAATGTGTGTACCTTAGGTTCTCCTTGTCACTCCTATCAGCATGTAGATGCAAAACCACTCTCCAAACTTGTGATATTCCACTCGCGATACCAGACGTAGGTCTTGTCACTCTGCGATACTGTCGCCCAGATTTTGGTGTTTTTTGAGAGTTTTTTAAGAGTGATTCTTCAATCTTTTATATCTGAACAACCTCTATGCTTCTTGTTTGCAGCCATAGGTGAAAAATGAGGTGAATGTATAGCCAAAAATGGAAAAAATCAGAGAATATGAAGATGGGAGAAGATGGTGATGATGATGAAGATGAAGAAGAAGGAGAACTCGGAAGCTGAACTGAAAATGGTGATTTTTTTTCTTTCCAACATCGCTACTCTACGTCTTACCGGCACATGCTTGTCCTCAAAGCTCTCTCCCCAAGAACGATGCCGAATTTGGTATCACTCTAGCACAATGGCAAGTACCAACGTGAGGAGCTACACCTCATAAATGTCAATCCGCAGGGACGTGAGGACATGTATGAAGACCAAGAGCAAGTGAAGTGCATAAGTGCGTGAGTGAAAACACACAAGCATGCATACACATACACACACACGTGCACAAGGTAAGAGCAAAGATTGGAACAATGGAAAGCTTTGATTACAAAAGAACTCTCTTAGAATGCTGAAATCACCAACAAGCTAACCCCAAAAATGAGCTCTCCAACTCTTTTTATAGTTTTTTGAGTAGTTTTGGCCCTGTCCAGACCTAGTGTCCGGCCTAGTTAAAAATTAGGTTCCAGGGCTTATTTGGTGGCTCAACCAGAGTCTAAACATTATGAAAATTGATAGGATGACAATGGTTCTTAGTGACGAAAATCACTATTTTTATAGGGATTTCTTCTGAAAATCTGACATGTGCTTCTTGGAGCTCCCTACTTGCTCCTTCTTCTTGTGTGTCCACTTCCTTGATGTGCTTCCATGCTTCATCCTTGACCTTGAGCTTCAATAGCATGCATCGATGCTCTCTCATGAAACCCATCTCTATGATCCCATCTAATTGGTTTCCTTAGTAGTATAGAAGAAATGCTTCACTACTTGCTCAAGTGATGTGCATGAGTGAAACTAGCCACTCTTTGGGTATTCCTGATAATACCCCATAGTATCCTAATCATATTGTGAGACTCTTATAAAGATAAGTAAATCTTCACTACCTTGGATATTATCATAGATGTATCTCCCGTGCTTGTATGCAAATTCCTATAACCCATAGGATGGCTTGTGCACATTCTAATGGTGAAGGTGTAGCTCCTTCCCCTTAGCAATCCTATGGTCTAAATCTATAAGGATTACGTGTAGGGATCCTATTACTACTGAACTTGCCTTATCTATGCTACTATGATGGTCCTAAGTCCATCAAATACATGCTTACAAGCATGCTAACACCTTACTGATGTTTTCAAAAAATACATGTTGCCATGCCATAACATTCGTGCGTAAAGGTAAGTGCGTATATAACGCCATGAGGTAGGAAAAATTTCGACAACATTTCCCCAAGGAAATGGAGTCCCAAAATTTTTTAACCATGAACTCAATGGCACACAGACCATCCAATATAACATAGGGCTTAGCAAGCCCATGGCATGCATGCCATGTACTCATACATGGACTCCAAAACCTACAAAAACATAAAAACAAATGATAGCAACAATCTCTTTGTTTGAAAACCATGTAGTTCCTGCAACCATCTTTTTTGCAAACGATAAAAAAGTGTACTCCTAGAAAGTTGATCCATACTTTTAGAATTAGAAAAATGATCAACTTTGATGTATGCATTCCAACCCATGCATGTACATACAAAACATGCCATAATATAAAGCAAAATGCCTAACATATAAAGCATACGTCCCTGAATGGTTTTGTATTGGAATTACATGCATCCAATACTTTTCAATGAGCTTTGCGACCTTTGCACCGTCCTCTTCAGATCCTAACATAAAATTTGAAGTGTCCAAAAATATCGGATCACTTCCCAAACATAAAGCATGATTAAATGATTACCAAAATAATGCAAATTTACCAAAAGAAATGCATTTGTAATCTCTTTTTAGACCTAAAAAGACCTTTCTAGTACCTATAATTAATCATAAAATGAGATATGTATCATGTGCAAGTGGCTCGAAGTGAAAATACTTCAATCACCTTCCCGATTTGTAAAATATGGCTTTTGGAAGGTAGTTGCCAAAAATTGTTTAGACTTTGTAGATCTATACAAACCTACAAAGATACTTAATTTCCAAAATTTATTTTCATAAACTGAAATTAGATCTTGGCGCTTCTAAATGACGCATAGTACATCCAATTGAGAGTTTTCCAACCCAAGATATGGCCTTTCCAAGTGTGACATGCCAAACTAGTAGACTAGCGGAGGGGCTAGAAAAAGTATGAAAATGTGACTTTTAGAGTGCCCAAAAACATTCTTCCATCAAGCAAATCCTAGAATTCTCTTCATAATTTCAGAGATTAATATGTGAAGATGCTTGGGCCTATTTTCACCTCACCAAATCCTCCCTTCATGCATGCTAATTTGCTCCCCAAAAGAGGCCTAAATCAAGATTTTAACTTTCTTGAAAAAAGTTATATGGGAGATTTTAGTAAGCTTCTTATCCACTCCAAATATGGATTTTTCTTCGATTTTCTAATTCTCCATGATAGTACATACACCATACTTCATGTATGTATACATTAATCCATGGGAAGCCTCTTAAATAGTCTCTTTCTTACTCCCAAAAGTAGAGTTTGACAAAAAAAATAACATCTGAAACTTTTCCAAAAACTGTGGAAAGGGGGTTTTTGAGGATACAAAATTACTCCTTAACTTATTATTTTAATGAATCTAATGATTCCATTATGAATTCCATATACCATAATCTCAGTATATATACTTTTTCCCATCCATCGATAGCTAGTGCACCTCTTTTTCCCTCTTCCAAAATGGGAATTTCTTAAATTCGGGTGCTAAAATTTTTCTCAAATAGTGATGGAAGGGGATTTTGTGGAGCTTCAAACTCCCATCATATCGAGCCAATCTTTAAATTTCTTGATTTTATATGGAACTCCATATACTATACTATATGTGTGCATGCGTTTTCCTAACAATCTATGAAAAATCCAACTTCATATCCCCTTCCTGAAATGGCTACTTATCAAAATAGCCTCTAAAAATTAAGTGAATATCATGAAAGAGGGCTACTCTGGAGATACCTAAAACCTATGTCTTTTGCATTTCTGAGGGAATCTTTGACTCTAGATGAGATAGATACCTCATACTCCCCAAATATGTGATTTCCCTCCAAACTCTTAGCCCTCAAGCCCTTTTATTCTCCTTCTCTCAAAAGGTGTCAATTAAACAAGCCCAAGGGTTCTAAAAGCTTGCAAAAATAATGGAAATTGGATTTTAGGATTTCCATATTATTGTTCTCTTGCACCGACTCATGGTTCTTATGAACTCTCAAGAAAGTTCATATATTACACTTCATTTATACCGAATTTCCCTTCCAACGTTTTTCACATGGTATCTATCTCAATGTTCCGACATGGAGATTTCTAGAAAAAAAACACAAAATAAGTATGTGAAACGTAAAAAATAAAGGATTACCTCCATTTCTCTATTCACTTGAATGCATCAGGTGAGGCGATGTGAATGAAATTCCAAGACGAGAAACATGAGAAATACTTCTTCATGAACAACCTATGCTTGCTCCAAAAGTCTAGGGAATTCTTCTCTTCCAAAGCATAGCTTTATTAAGTTCTTTTGATGTGATCTCAAACAGATCTTTCAAACAGCAGCGAAAGTACACATGCTTCTTCAAAACACCTCTCATAATTTCATGAAGCTCACATGGATTCTTGTGTGTGCAAAGAAGCACTATTCTAGGCAGACTGTATAGCATTTCAAAGCATCTTGAAGTGATTGTGTCTTGGTTAAGCCATGTGCTCCGTATCCCTGACGCATGGGTTCCATTCCCATTTGCTGCACACATTGAAGTGACTTGGAACGCCTCTTTGATATGAGTGATAAATAAGCTCTCTTTTTGAATGTCGATCACGGTAGTTGTCCCAACTCTTCGTCGACTGCCATCACACACACTTCATCTTTGTTCTCCTCCCAGCCACGTCCGAGCACCCTAGTCTCTATATAATGAGTTACCCTTATGAAAGGCTCACATGAGAGTCCTAATAGAAGGTTCTCTCAAGTCCTCTACTAAGTGGGGCCAGATGCCTCAAATGATGCCATCTCACTGAAGAAGTAGTGCATCTATGATGTGACATTACACCTTATTGATATTTGTAGTGAGTGCATGTTTAATGTCATGAAATTCTTACCTAAACGTAAGTGTGTATAGAACGCCATGAGGTGGGAAAAATTTTGATAGCATTTTCCCAAGGAAATGGAGTTCCAAATAATTTTAACCATAAGATCCAATCAAAGGTCTTGCATGCCAATGGTACACAAGTCATTCACTAAAGCAAAGGGCTTGGAAAGCCCATGGCATACAAACCATATAATCATATATGAACTCCATAACCTGTGGATCACTTCATACAACGTCAAGCATGGTCAAATGATTACCAAAATAAAGCATTATACCCAAAAAAGTGCATGTGTAATCCATGTTTAGACCTGCAAAAACTTTTTAAGGATCTAGAAATAATCATAGAATACAATATATATAATGTGCAAGTGGCTCAAAGTGAAATTACTTCAATCGCCTTTCAGATTTGCAAGATATGGCTTCTAAAAGGTAGTTATAAAAAACTATTCAAATTTTGCAAACCTGCATAAAGCTGAAAAATACATAATTTCCAAAAATATTTTTCATAAAATTAGGATATATTATGTGCTCTTCAAAATTATCCATAGCATGTCCATTTTGGAGTTTTATAGACCAAGGTATGGCCTCTACAAGTGTGACATGCTAAACTTGTGGGCTGGTGGAGGTCCTAGAAAAAAGTGTGGAAATGTGATTTTTGAAGTGCCCAAAGGAATTATTTTGTTAAGAAATTTCTATATTTATTGCTATAACCTCAGAGATTAATATACGAAGATACTTCCTTATATTTTCAAATTTCCAAATCCTCCCTTCTTGCATGATAATTTGCTCCCCAAAAGACTACAAAATCTGCTTGCATTCCGGCTACCGCAACAATACAACCAGAGCCAGACTCTACGGTAGATCACTCAGTTCCTCTGATTACGGTATAGTTTCATAAACATCAAATCCCACAAGTTTTAATTGATGGGGGGTCTGGCATGAATATTTCCACTGCGTCACTTTGTAAGAAGTTAGGATGGACTAAGATAGAACCAGTTCAATTCTTTGTTAGGATGGCTGATCAATCTAGAGTTCACCCAGTAGGACTGGTCCGAGATATACCCATAACTGTGCAAGACACAACATTCAAGATGACTTTTGTTGTTCTAGAATTGCCGGAATCCACCCTAGATTACAATCTACTTTTCGGCCGTCCTTGGTTGAAACAAGCCAAGGTAATTCAAGACTGGTCAGCCCAGGAACTTACGTTCAAAGATAAAAATCGCAAATGTGTTGTAAAGTTAGATGCGATACAACCCTGTGAGTTACATGCTCGACCATATTTTGCTGAACCAGTCCATATGTTAGATGGGTTGTCTGACGACGAAGAAGAAGAATTTCTGAAGAATAATGTTGATTTAATGACATTAGGAACTATTGATCTACAGTCTGTGGTAGATACCTAGAATGCTTCAGTATGTACAGTAATACCCATTGCCGAAGAAACTAAGGAGGAAGATACCATTTCGATTCACGGTAATGAACTACAGCAACTTCTCGAACCATCAGCTAATACAGAGAAATATCAACAATTTTATGTTCCAGAAGACCAGTTAATTACTTATAATCTTGGAGATGAAGATCACCCTCGTCCTGTAAAGATAAAGCAAAACTTACCTGAAGCCTTTCAAGCAGATTTAATTCAGTTACTCCAAGAATTTACTGACGTCTTTGCATGGGATTACAAAGACATGAAGGGCTTGGATCCTCGTATTTATCAACACAGAGTTATGCTAAAACCAGAAGCGAAACCGATAAAGCAAACCAGCTACCGGATGAACCCACATTATGCATCACAGGTAAAGGCTGAACTTGATAGGTTATTAAAAGTTGGATTCATAGTACCAATAGAACATGCGGAATGGATTTCACCGATTGTGATTGTACCGAAGAAAAACAAGCAATTGAGAATCTGCGTAGACTATCGGAAATTAAATGCTGCAACAGTACCGGATCCTTTTCCGATTCCTTTTTTGGATACTATGCTAGACAAAGTAACAGGTCATGAGATGTATTCATTTCTAGATGGATACAGTGGATATAATCAAGTAAGAATGGCTGAAGAAGATATACCAAAAACTGCATTTATTACAAATTGGGGTGTCTTTGCTTGTACAGTAATGTGGTTTGGATTGAGGAATGCACCAAGCACATTTCAAAGATGTATGCAGGAGATATTTTCTCCTTATCTCACCACATTTATGCAAATATACCTTGACGATTTTTCAATTTTCGGTAAAATGATCGCACATCTGGTACATTTACGATGTTGCTTTCAGAGATGTAGAGAATATAGATTGTGTTTAAACCCAAACAAATCTGTGTTTGCGGTTTCATGTGGTAAGTTACTTGGTCACATCATATCGGCACAGGGTATTCAAGTCGATCCTGATAAAATTTCAGCAGTATTAGAAGCTCCGGTGCCTAATACACCTAAGGAAGTAATGCGGTTTATGGGTCAAGTGAGATGGCATGGAAGGCATTTACGGTGGCTTGCTCATGTGGCAATACCACTGAACAAATTAATTTCCAAGACTCCACGGCAATTCGAATGGACTCAGGAATGTCAGATAGCATTTGATCGACTGAAACCGTTATTAACACAGGTTCCCATTTTACAGCCACCAGATTGGGATCACCCATTTCACGTATTTGTTGATGCATCTGATATAGCAATAGGAAGTGTACTGATGCAACAAACAGATAAATGGTTTAGACCAGTATACTATGCTAGCAGAAGATTAGCACCTGCAGAGAAGAACTACTCGGTAACTGAGAGGGAATGCTTAGGACTAGTGTATTCGGTAAAAAAATTCAGACATTATTTGCTGGGCCGAAAATTTACATTTCATGTCGATCACGCTGCACTTGTTTACTTAGTTCGGCAGCAACATATAGGTGGCCGCCTAGCACGATGGGTTCTACTATTGCAGGAATTCGACTATGATGTCATTCATCGGCCAGGTAGTTCACATGCTTTAGCAGACTTTTTGTCACGCTTAGATTCAGGTGAACCTCCGATTGGTATAAATGATACAACGCCAGCCATCTATACTGCAGAACCAACTACTGAGGAATTGTCAACCCAACCAGTACCAACTACGCATTATGATCAGTTATTGACCTTCCTTTCGGATGGATGTCTACCTTCTGAAGTCCCTACAGCTACACGCCGAAAAATTGCAGTTTTTAGTCGAAGATTCCGGTTAGTTGCTGGAGAACTTTATTATGCAGATCATATAGGAACCTTACTCCGATGTGTTCCTACACACGAAGTAAATTCAGTCATCAATTTAGCTCACTCAGACATTTTGCAGCAGATCTTACTCATCGAAAAATTCTGCAAAGTGGACTTTGGTGGCCAACTATGTACAGAGATGTATTGGAATTTATCAAAACTTGTGATAGCTGTCAAAGAACTGGACAACCACTACAACGCCATTACTTTCCACTTCATCCAATACTTCCTTTAGAACCATTTTAGAAATGGGATCTAGATTTTATTGGTCCAATCACACCTCCCGCGGTATTCAGTAATAACCGGTATATATTGACTTGCACAGATTACGCAACCAGGTGGGCAGAAGCATGGCCTTTACGTTCGGCTACAGCAGTTGAAGTAGCAAAATGTCTATTATCAGATGTCTTTCCAAGATTTGGATTGCCACTAGAGCTTGTTTCAGATCAGGGCACCCATTTTATGAACAATTTGATGAAAGCATTAACACAGTCATTCCAGATCAGTCATAAATTCAGCTCACCATATTATCCTCGTGCAAATGGATTGGCAGAAAGTACCAACAAATCTTTGCTGAACATGCTTCAGAAATTGACTAGAGAAACACCGGAAAGATGGGATCAATTGCTACCTGCAGTCTTATGGGCCTATCGCACTACATATAAGGTAACCACCGGCTTGACACCATTCAAGTTAGCCTATGGACTAGAAGCAATAGCTCCGATGGAAATTGTAATACCAAGTTTAAGAGTAGCAATTTCTCAGAAGCTTCTACCCGAAGAGTCATTGGTATTTCGGTTGGAAACACTTAGAGAATTAGATGAGCACCGATGGCTCAGTTTCTTAACTATGAAAGAAATCCAACTAAGACAGGCCAGGACACATGACCGCAATTTAAAGACCTCAGTATTTTCGGTAGGACAGCTTGTTCTTTTCTACAATGCGAAGTCCAACAGATCAGCAGGAAAATTCAAGTTACGTTGGTTCGGTCCATTCAAGATTTCAGAACAAGTTGGTCCGGCAACTTTTCGGTTGACTACGTTGACCGGAAATCCACTTCCAAAGGTAATCAATGGGTCGAAGCTGCGGCCGTATTATCCCAGTACTAGTACGCATTAAATTATTCGGCGGCGAACCACGTTTTGTATAAATTTTTGTGTTTTTCTTTTCTTCCCTTTCAGTAGTCTTTTGTACGAACCTTTATGTTACTAGCCGCCTCTCCCTACCGGTCACTCAAGCACACATGCCAGCATGCAAACAGTACCTTTCACGCACCGAACAATGATACCCATTCCCCTTCCCTTTCTCACCGTGTTCTCCTTATTTAACCCCTCGGTTGCGCCTAAACACTATTGTGTTCTCGAGACTATACGTATTCCCTTATCTTCTGTGTTATCTGTAAGAGTACTTGTAAACACCATGGAAGCGCTAGCCAACTACACTGCTTTCCGTGATGGTATCCCGACAGACGTCGGCGAATACCTGCGGTGTAGAGGATTGTCCAACTTTGCTGAGTTGCCTTGGCACTCAGTGGAAGCCCATCCCTTCTCCGCACAAATCATCCACGCCATCGCCCAATTCCCCGTCACCGAACGACAGTGGGTCTTCCCTTCTCTCCCATATAGGACCTTCATCACCTTCCAAGCCTTCTCTGCAGCCTACCGCCTCACCCCACAAGGACGCGAAAATGGCCCTAGCATCCCTATCGCTCGCATGACCAAACTCTTTCCCCGCTCCTCATCCAACGAATATGCCATTCTCTGCCGTCCAGAACCCGAACGAGCCGCCCTACAATTTCTTGTCGCAATCCTCAACCTGCAAAAACGAACCTACGGTATCTCTCGCCCCTTCTACTCCGCTCTAGAATTAGCCACCCGTGAACCTGTAAACTTTGCCTCTTATTTCTTCCAACGAATCCATAAAGAATCCGTCGCTATAGTGAAACAACTCCAGAAAGGCAGCTCTCCGCGCTCTCGCCTCCCCCACATCATCTCCTTCCTCTTCCCAACCATTCTCGCTGCACAACCCCCACCCACAGGCCCAGCACTTAGGCACGAAGAATCAGCACAACCACTCGAGGAAACTGAAGAAGACGACGAAGAGATCAATCAACTCTTCCGCACGAAGCGAATCAGGATCAGCTCTTCAGAAAGTGAAGTCCAAGGATCCGCCGGAAAGAAACACGATGCCGAAGAAGATCAGCAAAAAGAAACTTACCACGACACCGCCACTTCAATACACAACGACACTTCGACAGAGCAACAAGACCAACAAAACCAAGCAGATACAGAGATACTATCCACCGAAAAGGAGTCTGAGCATCAACAGGACGAACCGGAAACTGCCACAAAAGCATTGGATGAACTTATTGAGGCCATCAATCATACAGAAGCCGAACAACAGAATGTTACAAAGGTAACCACTATTGACTCTGCTCTACCTATCCCACCTGTCAACCCTGACCTCCCACCGGAACCATCCCGCAGACTCGATTTTGAACCTACACCTTCCTCCTCTTCCTCCCCTAACTACTCTCCGCCAAACTCCCAAAACCTACTCACTGATACCTCCTCTCAGCCTCGTCAACCACCACCACCCACCGTATTTTCAGAACTAGCATCCATGGGTCAGTTTCTCATGCAGTTATCACACCAACTGCCCATACAATTTAAGGAAGCCACGGACAACCTGAAGGCCGAATATCAAAACAAGGTCGACGTACTGGAAGCAGACATCACCCCCCTCCAGGAAGAAATCGAAGCCACAAAGATTGATAACCATCAGCTCCAGACTCAGTTAGCAGAGCTACAAGCCAAATTTTCGGCAAAACAGACCTTAGTAGAGCAACGAGATGCAGCCCTCGAGCAACTTGCAGCCAAAGATCGACTCCTACATGCCGCGCATGAAGAAATCCGCACCCTGAAGGCAACCCTCCACGAAAATGAAGATATCAACGCCTCCCTCGAAGAATTGATCGAAGAGACGAAGACTCAATTGCAGGAAGCCATCCAGAAGAATCAGGATCAACAGAAAGAAACCGAACAAATCCAAGAACAGTTACGGCGAGCTGAAGAATGCGCAAATGAAGTTAACAGTATCCTAAAACGCCAGCTGTTACGGGAAGGACAACACCTCAAGGATATCGACAGGACGCGCAGAGAACGAGATTCACTGAAGAAAACTCTGGATTTCCAAACCCAGCAGTTTGAACGCCAAGACAACCAAATACGCAACCAAAAGGAGTATATTGCAGAGCTAAAGACCAAACTAGACGAAATGAAGACTTCCAAGGACGCCGCACTAGCCAATGATTTTTATCTACAGGAAGCTTTTGTGCAGACCCAGGCCGAGAATGTACTCACCGAAGCCATCGCACTTAGCTCTCCTAGAATAGATGCCCAGCTTCTAGATCCTGATACGCTAAAACAGCTATTAGAAACCCTTAAGAAAAAGATAGCTCGAACATTTAGATCGGCTAGGAGTATGTACCTCGAAGGTCTCATCGACGAATGAGTATATTCGCCCACCCAAACTCATAATGTATGAATATGATAATCAAATTTTGGATTTCTCACATTTTCGCACATGACAAGTCTTGATCAGTCTAGCACCAATCGACAATGTAACATGCGGCATAATGATTTTTATTCGGATACAAATATTATCAAGGAAGGGAAGAGTCATGTCATACTGACATACAATCAGTAGAGCAAATGGCAGTTCAAGTTCTAGTGCTTATAAAATGCGTATGCCCAGCATAGTATCTTTCTGTATAGTATTCTGCGAGCTCTCGTACTAATTAACAAAACTTCTAGCATATTATTTTCGGCGAGCCTTACAACTATGTCTGAATCGGATATACTAAGATGGTGACTCAGGAAGCGCGCAATTGCACAGAACTGTGTTGTGACTACAACAGATACTACATTACAGGATGATGCAGATGACTCAAAAACTTCGGCAACATCACCGGGTCAGCATAACAACATATTATTTTCCACAGAATTCAAAATAGAGTTTGATATCCATTCTAGGAGAAATGAGAACTGGTTACGGAGGATCGGACTCCTCCAGATTGCTAAGTTACCCTGGGAACAGTGGACAGGTAATGAAGATGCAGAGAATCAGTTACACAACATGCGACAAACAAAAGGTCTCCTTATAAATCAGGTACAATTTTCACCACAATTAGTTTCGTCAGTATTCCAATTACCGTTGTATGAAGAGGCAAACTTTCCCAAATGTTCTTATAACGACCTGCGAAAAGAATTTGGTAAGGGCGAAGGTCGTAGACGCTATTTTATGATGAAGAATGCCACATATACTCGCCGTGAACAATTTAAATGGTACTTAGAAAGGCTCTGCTTTATAGTCAGATTTGATCTTATGTCTAGAGAAAATTTTTCGCCTCTAGTACAAGCGGAGACGGGAGGGAAAGTGAGCTGGGCTCACTGGTTGTACAATCATTTACACAAACAGTTTTTTGTTGGAGACAAACGCAGGTCCCAAAAATACACTCGTTTACCAGTGTATTTAGCTGCTATTTTTCAATTTATACAAGCTAGAAGACCATATGTTGAAAAACACGGTATGCTCCGTTCGGAGCATAACTACACAAATGGACAAGATGAACCCGATACAATGTTAGACTTTTCTGAGCATGTATGCCCCACACACGACACTGAACAGGCAAGGGTGTTTGGAACACCTTTTTCGTTGATAACAAAAAGAAAGATACAGCAGTCACCCCAACCAGTAAATTCGAAGAAGTCCAATACTAATGATTCTATTGCCGGAACCAGAAATCAGGTATATAGCATGCAGGAAAAATTACAGGAAGTCTCAGATTTCTTAATACAACAAGAACAGAAGCTACAACTGGGAAAAGATCAGGCATTGGCCAATATGAACCATTTTAATTCTTTGTTAACATCAAATCAACAATTGCAAAACGCACTGAAAGATAAAACAGAACTGCTGAAAGAAGTACAGAATGAACATAATCAACTGATAGTTACATTAGTTAATATTACCAAATCTATTAAGGAATTCCAACATTACCAGGAAGCGGTGCAGAAACAGATACATGATGAAATGACCAATTTTTCGGCAATGAATGCCACTCTACAGAACGAAATTGAAGTCTTATGATCGGGAATACAGGTCTTGCAGGATTTAGAAAAACAGGTCTTAACTGGCGAAGGAATTAATCTGGATGCCACTTTGATGACAAAAATCGATATCGAAGCAGTAAAACAAAAGTTGAGCACTCATGTACATAACAATTGGAAACTTTTTCGTCGCAGATGGTTGGCCATTACAATTCCAAAAATGGAAAACATACGCTCAGGTTTTGTCTCCCAACATGACCATGATTTGGTCGATATAATTAACCAGCAGAAGCAACAATTGGAACAACAAAAACAGAAAATCAATCAATTACAGAAAGAAATTCGGCAACAGAAATCTGGAACAGGTAGTCCCAAAAAACAAACGCCCCCGATTGCAGATAATGATATCTCTGATAAGATTCAGGTCGATCTTGCGGGTTCGAGTCCACCGTGCGTGCTAGTGTTACAAGGCCGACGGAGCGAGACAACCGCAACCGCAGAAGAAGGACAAACAAGAATTTTGGCTGAAATGACGGAGATGCAGGAAATTACGCAAGAGTCGGTAAATGAAGGATGCGAAAGCAATAAAAGTAGGATGAAGAGAACATCTGTCCCCCCGCTAGACTGGTGGGAACAGAGATTACTATGTGAGACACAGAGAGAGAGAGAACGTCCTGGAGTGATAGTTAACAGGAATTTATTCGAGAGAAACAGAGAGTTAGATACGTCAAGAGAGAGTAAGAGTTCAACGGTTGTGTCACGATTGTACTTTGTAAGTGCATAAGCATTGAGTACTTCTTGAGAAGAAAAGGTTAATTGATATCGGTAGTTTTTCGAAAGGAGTCTCTGTTCTACTGGGCACTGTAGCGAGTAGGGTTGATCACATCTCGAACTGAAGTTTTTGGAAATTGCAAGTATCGTATTGTATTTTGTTTGTCTGTTATATTGAATCAATTTGGGAGATTGCGAGCCTCATATTTTGAAACTATGTATGAGATATTGATGAGTACATTGAGTTTTGTTCTATTCTATTCGTATCTAACTATTCTGCTATTCTCGTTGTTGAACCGATTTCCATTCGGTAGTCTTGTGTTGTGAGTCTATTTGATGATCAGTTATATACGATTCTAGATCTTTTCTGTCGTGAGATTGTGTGTTTGTCATCCTGCGAGAGTCTGTGTAAGGTCAAAGTTAATCATCTACGTTTAGTATCTTTTCGGTTAAGTGACCAGATTCAATACAATAGTCTGCGTTCACTGAGAATTCGATAAAGATCTGTATGTGGACAGAAGTATTGGTAAGTTTATCAATTACGGTAGGAATTTGTGACTTGAGTCAGTATACGAAAAGTTTGGCGTAATCGCGATTATAGTTGTCTGTGTATTATTGTTCGGGGTACTTACCTGTCACGTGGAATCGTCATATTGAATAGTATTCAATTACTGAAAAGTGTGTATTCTATTATTTACAAGTCACAACAGGACCTCTGCTCCATTACCATAGCAGATTCAGGCTAAAAGTCCTAATATTCACCGTGCCGAAGAGTGGTCAATATTCAGACTCACCCACTGTGCTAAGACGTGAGGGAGCATTTATGATTGTGTGAAGAATTGGGAAAATAGTACAGGGCCTCTGTCTAACAGACCCCTACCACTCCCAAGAACCCGAGGACCCGATAATACTCTTCCGAAAGTTGGATAGAAGTATTATCATTTAACACAACCACCAACACATGCAGAACCTAGGAATAGAATTCCTATCCATGAGAGACCAC
This sequence comes from Ceratopteris richardii, assembly GCA_020310875.1. Classification (NCBI taxonomy): domain Eukaryota; kingdom Viridiplantae; phylum Streptophyta; class Polypodiopsida; order Polypodiales; family Pteridaceae; genus Ceratopteris; species Ceratopteris richardii. The sequence continues at coordinate 45,670 of MU260875.1, read as the reverse complement.
ATATAGGAAGAGGACTAGGTATACCAATAGGACGACCAGTCTTCCCGGTAATGCAAAGACCACCTGAACCTGGAAGACGATTAAGACCCATTCAGGTAGCCAAGTGCATGAGGAGTCACTATGATGGCTCCAATGAGCCTTACAACCACATAGCTGAATTCAAGCAAGTATTAAGAGCTGAACAAGTAGAAGAATTCTTGATTCAATATTAATCTTTTGGTCTAACCCTTACGGATACAGCCTTGGCTTGGTTCCAGCCCTTAGACCCTAATATCTTCCAAAACATGCAACAAGTCTATCTAGAATTGATTGAAGAATTCACCAAGTCTGGAATAAAAAACAACTCATCCTCATTAGTCCATAGTTTTAAACAAGCTCCTACGGAATCAATTAGATTGGCAACAAGAAGATTTAAGCAATACATGGATAGATGCCCTGTTGAGGAGAGACCCACTCAAAACAAAATGGTGTCCTTGTTTTTGGAAGGATTAGTGAATGGATCATTGAGATCATTAGTATATGTGAAACGAGTCCAAAATTTGCAAGAATGTATGAAAGAGTGTATCGACCTAGAGGAAAATCTAGCAGAAGATTTGAAAATACCTCAAGGTAGTGTGAAAAGTGAGGATATTGTTAGCAACACGTCAAATCCCAAGAACAACGTAGACGAAACAGCCGATCTAGTGGCAAAAAAATTGAACGTTCAAGGACAGAGGAACTACCCAAACAATCCTATGAGAGTACCCATGCTTAGAAGATGTGTGCATTGTGGCGGTTACCATCCTTCTCACATGTGCAATAGGGGAGTAGTCCCACCACCTGCTTATGCTTACAATAGACCACCCGTCCCGGGCCCTATGTTTTATTGTAGCATAGAACAAAGGTACACAAACCACAGCACAGAGAACTGTCCTTACAATTGGCAATCAAGACTGGTACAACCATCCATGAGGCCTTATGGATACCCTCAGAGAGATCACGGAGGAGAAGCCTATAGATATCTCACATATCAGCAATAGGCTCTAGCACCGCGACCTTATGCTTATCAAGAATACAACCAACCTCAACCCGTGTTAGGGCAACAACCATCACACCCTCAGAATGTTTTCCCAGTGAAAATGGCTCAACTTGAAGAGAACCCAGAGAGAGCAATAGTCCTAACCACGCCATTTGCTAGTAGGTTTATGACCCATCTTATGACCATAGTCAAGGAAATTATTCCACTTATGAGGGCACTATAGTTGAGTTTGGACAATCTTACGAGCTATATGCTTATGGTATTGAAGGACCGGATAGCTCTTATGGATATGAGCAGGACTATGTGTCATTAATGTACACAGCTCCCAGAGCACCCTTACCCTCCCGACTAATGAATAGACCCCCCTACACCTAGAGGACCATGCTATAGATGTGGAGGAGATCACTTTATCAGAGAATGTACATTACCTAACCCCCCACCACCGTAGTGAAATGGGAAAGGATATTGTAGTGATTGTGGTAAAAAACATCTTTTCAGAGATTGTCCCAAGAACCCCAACAAAGTTAACTCAAATGTGCATATCAATGTGATAGAAGTGATAGAGTCATCTGGGAGTGATAAGGAGTACACTGTACCACTGAAAGCAATAACGAGGGCTAAAGCAAGAGAGACCTCAGAAAAAAACAGAGAGAATGATCAGGCCTACCCAAACTTGAACATACCCACACCTCAAGTAGTTGCTGAGTCTGAAGAGTCTGGGAAAAGTTCTAAAAGTAGACGGACCCAAAGACGGAAGAATCGTAGAGAAAGGATGAAAGAAAAGAAACTGCAACAAAATATGGAGAATGAGAATAATGAACAAGTCCAAGAAGAAAAACAAGAACTTGAAGGAAATAATAAGATAGAAAAGTGTAAAAGACAAGAGGCAAGATCAGTTCTAGCTGACCCTATGCCAGAACAATTAGCCATGTGGATTCAAGCATACCATGCCCGAATAAAAGTTGGACCAACCATCGAGCAACACGAAAAGGAATATCCAAGAGGTGACTTAGAGAAGGAAAGGCTGGGGATATGTAAGAAATTAATTGAAGTGGCTCAACAGACCCTAGAAAAACTTGTTCAGCTACTACCAAACTCAAGAATTCCCGAAAAAGAATTCCAAGAGTATGTCACACCTAAAGACCCCAAGAAAGGGAAAGAAGACGAGACCTGTGGTGAAAATTACTACAAGAATAAAAGAGAAGGATCCATTGTTCTTGAAGTCAACAGGGAATGGTCTAAAGACTTGTGGGCAAGAGTTTAGGAAGATAGATGGAAGAGAACGGAAGGAATTGAGTCTCCCTTTGAGGAGTTAGAGGTAGAACGTGAATTTGAAGCATCAATACTTGGGTTAAACTCAGAATGATTATTGCAACTTGACGAGAGCAAAAATGATGAAGACAGTGTGAAAGCTTTGCCAAACTACATGGGATAATAGGAACATAACTCGGAATTATATTGCATTCCCTCAGTGAGAAGAAAAGAGCAGAACCCATCGATTCAAACTTCAGACATTATACAACATCTTAGAAAAGTAAAAATCCCTTGTACTCTAATGTTGGAAGAACTCTTGAAGGTAAAACCGGAATTGAAGGAGAAACTCACTAGTCAATTAGAGACAAAGGCAAACAAAAATGAGATGGCAAATGAAGTTACCACAGTTAAAATCCTAGTCGATAAGGTTGGAGATTTCAATGAGGGAGATGAAGGAAACACATGACTTCCCAACACTTACAGAGGTTACACCACTAAAGCCATCTTAGATTCGGGAGCAGGAGTAGGAATTGCTACCAAAGAAATTTGGGAAAAATGGGGAAAACTAGCACGAACAACTAGAATGAAGATCCAAATGGCCAATGGACACACTAAACGACCCCTAGGATTATTGGAAAAAGTAACTTTTACTCCCTGTGGAGTTGAATTTGAGCACACCTTAGCAATTTGTCAATTTTAAAAGGCTAGTAATTATGCGATGATACTTGGAAGGCCTTTCATGAGATAGCTTAAGGTAGTGCTGGACTGGGGAAAAGACGTTGTATACTTGCAGCATGAAGGAACCACGACCAGAATAAATATCCATACTTACACGTATCAAGATGTCCCCCCCCTACATTAGAATTTGATTCATAAGGAGGAAGATGACCAATCAATTCACAGTATAGGTTTGAGTGACCAAAAATGGATGAACAAAGACACTCATCTATGGATACGTCAGGCAGCTAAAAGGGAAGAAGAAAGGAAGAGAGGATGGCAGCAAAGGCATGGAGTATCTAGATCTGTCGAAGACCCAACTTACATGTCCCAAATATTCCTAGATGAAGAATTCGAACCTCATGGTTGGATGGAGACTCTAGCTACTCTTGATGTATGCATAAATAAAGAAGTAATAACCATGAATGAATGCATAAACGAGGATGGATATGATGTAAGCTTATACATGGTTGTTCTTCAAGAAGCCGATGAAGGAGAAGTAATTGAGAAAGAATGGAAGGAAGATTATGAGAGCATTGAAATGGAACAAGAACCAAGTAGTGCAAAATGTGAAAATCAAGGAATAAGTGTTATAACTAAAGACTCAAACCAAGGAATCACATAGAGAGAAGAAATGAATCAGACAAGGAAAATGGAGAGGACGAAAACAGGCCTCAAGATCAATTTGAGGTACCTGCGCACTTCAAGAAATATGAGGTGGAGGAGAGAAAGATTGCTATTCAAATGCCAAAACGGGAAGTGCAATCAGGAATAGCACATGACAATAAAAAACAGACCAAGAAAATAATAGTAGCTTTGGAAGAAGGAGAAGAGAGATGCACTTTCATAGGACAGGATGTCTCATTGGAGGAAGAACAAGAGTTAATACAACTCATAAGAGAATATAGGGACGTCTTTGCATGGACATATAAGGATTTAAAAAGGGGTAGATCCCTCTATTTGTGCCCATTGAATCCCCATGACATCAAAAGCCAAACCTTCCAAACAAAGACCATACACTTGTAACGATGTTTACTCAACAAAAATTAAGGAAGAGATAGAGAAGTTGCTGGACGTTGGATTCATTTATGAGATTGAACACACGGAATGGGTATCACGTTTAGCGGTCGTGTCGAAAAAGAATGGCAAGTTAAGGGTATGGATTAATTTGAAAAAAGTAAATGCCGCCACCATACGAGATAGTTACCCACTACCAATCACCGATCATCTTTTGGAAAGGGTTGCAGGAAAGGAAGTCTATAGTTTTTTGGATGGTTTTTCAGGGTATAATCAGGTAGCAATTGCTTTTGAAGACCAACATAAGACGGTCTTTACAGCTGAATGGGATGTGTATGCATTTAGGGTTATGCCTTTTGGTCTAACTAATGCCCCTGCTACTTTCCAAAGATTGATGAGCCATGTGTTCAAAAAATTCTTAAGAAAGAGCATGGAGGTATATGTGGATGACTTATGCACCTATTCAGCTATAGGACGGAACATATCCTAGAACTAAGAAAGATATTTGCCAAATGTTGACAATATAGAGTTTTCCTTAATCCAGAAAAATGTGTCTTCATGGTTCAACAAGGGAAGATATTAGGACACATTGTCTCTAAAAATGGAATTCCCACATATGAAGACAAAATCAAAGTGATTCCAGAGTTACCGAGACCAAAGACTGCTAAAGAAGTGCAAGTATTTATGGGACATTGCGGATACTATCGTAGATTTATCCACATGTATTCAACGAATTAAAGAGTCACTTAAGCTCAGCACCAATCCTCAGAGTGCGTGATTGGAATAAACCATTTCATATTCATGTAGATGCTTCCAAGTTTGCCATTGGATGCATCTTAGCGCAACCAGCAGATAGAGGGAAGTCAGACCACCCCATAGCCTATGCCAGTAGACAATTAAGCCAAGGAGAGCATAATTATACCACTACGGAGTGAGGAGGTTTAGGGATGGTGTATGCAGTAAAGAAGTTTCAACACTCCGTATTGGCAAACAAATTCAAATTCTTCATCGATAAGCCTTGTAATATAGGATGACTAGTAGGATGGTTTCTATTGCTGATGGAATTTGATTTTGAAGTAGTAGTCAAGAAGGGAATACACACATGAGAGCAGATCACCTATCGAGAATGACACATGGAGAGCCCCCCACAGGAGTACCAGATGACCTACCACATACTAATCTTTTCAATCTGAGGTATGTCCCCAATGGGCAGAAAAAGTTGATCCCTATCTTCACATACGGACCTACACATGGGATTACTACAAACAAAAGTCAAGAGCTATGGAAGACTAGAAATCTCCACATCATTGCTGGAAGCTTATACCACCAAGATCCAAGTGGTTTACTCATGAGATGCATGGAGGAAGAGGAACAAGAGATGTGGCTTCAAAACGCACATGTAAATCAATGAAAACTCATCAAAATGCGAGTGGAACATGGAAAACACTGAAGAGATTGGGCATATACTGGCCAACCATGCAAAGGGATACACATAACCATGTAAATACCTGTCCCACTTGTCAAGAAAGACTACCAGAAGAGAACTCTACTCAATGTTACTCTATCGTAGCACCTAGATGGAGTATGCCTTTGGTAAAATTCTTGAAAAGCAAAGAGTACCCAGAAGGAGCTACTTAAGCAAGAAAATGTGCCCTCATAGAGCAAAGCAAGGACAATGTTCTTATAGGAAAGCAGCTCTTCAAGAGAGGAAGAGACAATCATCTACGAATGTGCATTCATGAAGACAAGTACCTTTTGGTCTTAGAGATGGCTCATACGAGAGCTACAAGAGGACATTTTTCTGCATATAGAACTGCAAAATGATTCTCTTCGCAGGAATGTGGTGGCCAACTCTACATCAAGATGCAGCCACTTACATCCAAAGATGCGATACATGTCAACGAACGAAGTACCCAATTAGAAGAGATGAAATGCCACTAAAACCTATGATGAGTGCTAGAGCGTTTACCAAATGGGGAATACCCCTCTCCACCCTCATATCCACTACCATCTTTTGTCCCTCAGAAGAAACATATCACCTACTCAACAACTCTTAGGAGGTGGATACCGAAACGTATCCAGACATTTTCTCCGATCCCCTTATCTAACATTACTCCCTTCCCGACTAAACACCATCCTTGTAATAATTCACTCACAATTGAACCTTGTACAAATCCACATACTACAACCCAACAACACTTGTAATAACATCTCACTAAGAAATGTATGCATCATCTGAAGCATGTAGGTGTCTAGAGACATGCATTAGTTTTGCAACTATCATTCCATAAACCACATCACAACACTCGGCTACACGGGTTACACATCGGTTATGGAAAGGGATTGCGGTCTCACTTTAATGGGATCATGATTAATTTCCATACTAATGTGTTAATCTTTTGTAGCAGATCCGCTACACAATCGCATCATTTCATCATGCAGGCAGAAGGACCATCTGAAGCAGGCCCTAGTGCACCCATGGCTAATATTGGAGAACTACTCGCGGAATCACATCCCACGGCTCAACCTCCAGAGTTTCAAGGTTTTCTAGGACCTATGCCTATTGACGATCCTCCTCAAGGATATACTGAGAAGATTCATTGCAATTCTCACTCGTTCCAAGGATTAGCAGGTCCATTGGCGGATGGAGAGTTCATTTTTGAAGCCAATTTGGTGTTTGATACCGATACTTGGGCCAAGTACCAGTTTTTCTCAAGAGAGTTTGAAGGACTACAGAACACAGAAGATCTAACGCATGTTTGGGCACGAGCATGATTCACAGAGTATTTCAGTGGCCCTTTGTCAAAACCAGACTTCTACAGATGCTATTACTTAGTGACTACATTGACTGCTTTAGAAAACAAAGATTTTCCGAGAACTTTTATCTTGCCGTCATTAGTGAACGACCACCATTTAAGAGGTTCTATCTTACTAAAGATTTGATTCATGCAGCCATCAAGATCCATGGAACCCACACGTCGATAGAGCGAGAAAGGCTAATTCTAGAGCCTATGAAGCGTTTGGATGTTACTAAATGGGAAGCTATTTCTGCTATCACGCCTGAACTATCTAAGCCCTTACAGATATGCATGTAGCACTTCGCTTTTCAAGCCCAGGATAGATTCACCATGCCACACAAATGTATCTGGTTTGGCTTATACTTAGGATGTATTGGACCTCATATTGTCGATCTAGCAAGCTAGATAATTGATCAGTTGTACTTAGCCCAACATAGCTGGGAAAGCAAGAAGGTCATCAATGGATGTTGTGCCCTCACAAGGATCGTATACATGTGTTTGGAATATGATTTGCCAATAGAGCGAGCACTTACTAGTGAGGAGTTGAAGGCATTCAAAGGGACAACAAGGAAAGCTAGGAAGCCTAGCAAAGGACGTGCAGGAAAGCGTATGAGAGGAACTATTCCGTGCCTTCAAGTTCCAGAGTCCCCATCTCCGCAACCATCTCCAGAACAGTCTCCGACAGAAGCCCCTACAACTACTCAACCCATCCGCATACGACTATCAAGACCCGTTATAACGGAAGGCACTACCAGCACAGTCACTCCTCAAGCAGCCATAGCCCCAGGACCTTCTACCACTGACACTCCCACCACTATTGGTGCAGATGCATTTTCTTTTCGAGTTCCTTACTTGGAAGCAGAACCAATGGACACAACGTTTGATTTCGAGATGCCAGATGCTTTCTCCAATGAATTTCAATTTTCTGAAGGATAACTCTTTTCTCAAGAATATGAACATCCAAGCTACCCTCCCACTCCTCCGGATGCACCACAAGGACAAGTCGTATCGAGCTCAGATGGAGAAAGAATAGAAACGGATGAAGATGACGGCAATGATGAAGCTAGTCAAGGCACACATGAATCCCAAGAGCATGTGCAGACAGATGAGCACGAACGGTAGATGGACACCGAGGGTGACACTAGTACGCATGAAGAAGAAACCTTTGAAGCCGCAGCTTACATGTTGGCCATCAAAAAGCTATACCATACTATGGAAAAATTTTGGAAGCCTAAGAAGTTATCTAAGGAAGAGAGCCAAGCAATGATAGAACAAGAACTCGTCACAGGTGGTTTCGAAGAAGCATACATTCGTGGTTTCAGAGAACTGGTCAAGTCTGTGGGCACCACCGAGGCATTAAGATATTTGCAGCGAAAGCCATTACCAGAGTTTGAGCCCCGATGAGTATGACTATTATCCAAGCTTGGTGAATACATCCGTGTACCAACAGGTGCTCAGTCATCCCAACAAGCCAGGGAAGCGCGCCTAACTCCTGAAAGATGGACGGTTGAAGAAGTTATCCTAGTCGACTCCCCACCCCGTCCTATTACTGTACATACCACCATAGTTGTCGAAGTACCTACCACCCCAACCACTCCTCTTTCACCCCCCCACCCATCCAGTCTCCCCCATACACCCTCCTCCCAGAACATCCACATTCTTCCACGGAGAAGTAGCAGAAGCCCCTATAGCATCCATTCCTCTCACATAATCCACACCCATTCAACCTAGTCCACCACCTAGGACATCCACCTTTCTATCCAATCCTTTTCTCCCTCCATCCTTCCCATCCTTTCCCACACCTCCAAGACACCTTTTTCCATTCCCACCTCCATTAACCTTCTCCCCTATATCACCTCCCTGACCTATGGTAATTCCTCTTTCCCCTTTCCACCAAGGCTTACAATAAACCCTAGTTGTAAATTACTCTTCAACCTTTGTAAACCCTGTACTTACACCCACACAAGCACCCACGATCACTCCACTATTCACAGTCACTGCACTTGACACCACGTTAAATGACATGGATATCTCACTGCCCACCGCACCACCACTCACTTCATTCATGGCACAACCACATTTAGGCACTTCAAATTTTTCCACAATAACCACGGCATCCACTCTCTCACACCCAATTCCCCTTTCCCTTGCATCGACACCCCCGCACACGGCAACTGCATTCACTCCATCATTAATTTTATCACCCACCATCGACACCGCATTCCGATAAACGTTCACATCCATGACTCAAGTAAGAGATGAATTTGCATCTCTCGGCAATAATTACCAGATGCTACAGAACACAACGAACGATCTACAATCGCAACTTAATTCATTGTCTATTGACAATGCCTCCTTGAATACCCGCTATCAAGAATTATGAGAGGCATATCATAAATTGGAACTAGAAAGTGAAGAAAAGACAAAAGAGGCCATCACTGACATTGATAACTTGTTAAGGGCCCAGACGATCCGCAGCGCCACGTTAACAAGAAACATGGGCTTACTCAGATGTCACTTGGTTGTAGCAAAAGACGATAAGCAGCGCTTACAAGAACAGAATAGAGAAAATTTAGAAGCTTCCCTAGATCAACCTGACCAACCATTAAGTCCTAGCCGGTTCAAGGCAGTTCCTTCAGAATCGATGAAAATGTTGCTAGATGATCATGTGAGATTGCTCAAAGAATACGAGAACATGAATGAGGAATATCAAAAGTTGAAAGAAGATCATAAATTACTCCAGTTACGAGCACCGGTATAGCACGAACTACCAGCTCCTATGGACCCCTCTCCTACGATCATAGAGGAACTCAATGCATTACGGGCCCAGGTATCAACTCTTCAATCAAAGATAGCAATATATGAAGCACCACCACGGCCAGACTCCCCACCGAAACTACCAGCAGAGGAGGAAACAATCACTATTCCGGTGGAGGAAACTTTTGAAGAAGAGTATGAACCCCAACCCATCCCAGGCGGACGTGTCACGGCCGAAGGCCAGATGACTTTCGAACTTCCAACTCCCGCATGGATGAAGACGATTGAAGAAATTGGAACAACCCACTCAGCAAGGGTAGAGGTGCAGTTACACGCCATGGCAATGATTGAAGAAAGAATTTTACAGTCTCCGTATTTTGCTCATTTGGCCCCACGCAGATACATATCTGGGCATGAGCTACAATACAAGACCTTTTTATGTTAATGGCAGAATATCAGTTAGCCATAGAAAAAGAAATAGGTAAAAAACCCTCTCATGCGACATAGTTCGAGCCTGAAGATTTGCCACTGGATGCGTAGCGAGGTGAAATCTATCAACCAGATTGGCACAAAAATTTATTACAAGAATATCCTGAGATGATGAGTACTTGGGTTAAGGCACCACTACACTTAAAATACAACCCATGTTGGGGACCAGCGCCACGTCGCCGTTCCTGGAAGGCATTAGCTATTAAAGTAAAGAACAACAAGCAATGCCAGGATTGGTTGAATTACCCATACTTCACTCCACCCACCGGACCACCTACAGTCGGATACATGATGGAAACGATTTGCTACTGGCTCCCCGCTTAAAACATATGGACGATATAGAAGCGCACATGACTGTCAAAATATTTGACATGATACAAATGGTTTTCAAAGTCTTCCGTCACGTCAAGGCACCCCATGTAAACACCCCGGGTTTCAAGCATGGCAATCTCGACCTAGCTTATGACATGAGCATAACGCCATCGCTCGGAGTGTGTTACGCCTGGCATTGCAGAGTCAAATACCTACCGGTGTGCTACAAGCAAACCTTCAAAGAAATGTTCACAACCGATTTTCTGGGAATACCACTCAGAGGTGTTCATTAGCATGCCGACACATCTATTGCAATTATTTGCCTATGAACAGATGGTCTATTCCACGCATTATCAACTCCGGCCATCAGATGAACCGTAGCCCATTGATTGGGAGCAGCTCGAGGCAGATCTAGCCCGAGGCATTTGAATATCAGAACACACCCTCGCTCAAGACCTCTTACAGAATTACATCCGACAGACCTCGCAACCAGGTTTTGTCGAGGATGACAGAAGGGAGAGGGAGGGGGGTGTTGGTAGTAGCCAGAGGCATAGAAGACGCAGAAGCATGTAAAGATAGATCAAGGAGTGAGTCGAATCAATTTTTCAAAGAGTTATGTTTCATAAATGCTTTTCAAAAATTCCCAATAGTGATTTTCATCACTCATGTACCATATGTAACATAGAAACAACCTTTTTATAAAATATAGATCCATTTTGTGCAAGCCGAGGAGTCCTCGAGCTTGAGGAGCCTAGGTAGAAGGAGCATACCAATTTTGGTTATTTTTAGATATCGTTTACCCTTTCAAATAGCACATAGAACCTATTTTTTAACTATGCCGGTCACTAGATGTGAAACCGGTCAAAACTAGTCTAGAATCTATAAAAACAGCTAGAGAGCTCATTTTTGAGGTTGGTTAGTGTGAGCTTAGAGCTAATTTGAGCTTGTAAGAGTGATCTTGAGCAATAGAGTCTAATTCTCACCTTCCGTTGTGTCTTGCTTGTCTCTTCTTGTGTGTGTATGTGTGTGTGCATCTCTATGCTTTTCACCTTCACTCTCACTACATCTCACGTTCACGATCTCCATATCACTCCTATCTCTTCCATTGATTGACATTAAGGAGGTGGAGCTTCTTAACGTGGTTCTCACCATTGTGCTAGAGCAACACATGGAAAACCATTCGATTCACACATGAACTAATCAACAAAGCTTTTGGATGGAGTCAGAATGGTCTCACCAATGTCAAAGATGAATGTCATGATCCAAAAAAGAAAACCTTTCTGGAAATCAACAGGACGGATCTAGAAGAATCAGCTCCATTAGTGCATCAACATTTTTGTTTTCCCAGCATGAACAGGTATACAACACCTCAGAAAATTGTAGTTCAATTGCTCTCCCATGCGATGAGGCGAATTGGGAATCAAGTCAATCTTACTTCATATATTCAACATTGCCTATTCAAAGCTAAGAAGAAATGGAGTCAGAGAAGTTTTTGAATGGAAGCTCGGCATTGCGTTGCTAATGTATGAGGCTCTCGATATGAAAGACTGTTTACAGTTGATGCCAACCTCCACCGAAATGGAAAAATATGTGAAATCAGCTATCGTTCCAAAGAAAAAGAAAATATTCATCTCCACAGAAGAAGTAGGAACAAGTTCCAAGAAACCAATGAGAGGAGCTAAGCATGCTAGAGATGAGGCAGCACAAGAAACCCCAGAATCCAAGTGGGCACATACACTACCAAAGATCCCTCTGACACAACCACCCATGACAAAAAGAGGTCTCTCAGCGGCTCTAGAAGAAACTCATACGTACATGCAGGGTCAAGTGAACGTCAATGTCCAAGGACATCAGTATAGACATGCAAGACAAGGGCCGCAACAAAAGGCCAAGGAGCATACTCCATAACTAGCTGCTAGGTATAAAGAATTGGGACTGGAGGATTCAAGTTACCAATAGTCAAACGAATGATACAAACGGCCATGGATACGGAGCAACAAATGATGGAAACAGAGGTAGATTATGATAAGGCCATGAGAGAAAAGAATCAATTTCAAATGATGAGTGAAGAGTTGTCTGTGTAGCTAATCCAGGCGCAACAAGTCATTTCAATAAAGGAAACGGAAGTAATAGAAGTCAAAGGACAATGCACTACACTAATGGAGTAGAATCACAAGCTCCACAAACAATTAATGGAGCTACAAAAACAATATGAAGCAAGTGAAGCGGACAAAGACAAAATGAAGACTAGAAGCAGTCTGTTAGAAATAGAGCTCAAAGTGTATATGGAGGAAAATGATAATTTACACAACAGAAACAAAGAACTGATGGTCCACCTCACAATTACTTGCTGATTGAGGATTACATGGTGAAAACCATTGAATTTTGGCTATCTCGATATGCAACAGTACCAGATCTAGCTATCAAGATGACTAATAAAATCCTCAGCATGATACGTACAGTATTGAGAGTGTTCAAACACGCAGCATATACATTTTTGAATTTCATTGGCATTAACTAGGGCACGAATATCCTTATTTTTTATCTATTTGTTCTGCCCGGCTGCCCAACAATCATGGCGTATTATTCAAGGCTCATGTTCTTGTCAAGTCCATACATGCAAACCTTCAAAGAAGAATTTTTTACTAGATTTTTTGAAATTGATTCCAAGATTTTCTTAAAAATGTCAAAGAATCTGAATGCTAGAATGGTGGCATATGAATTGGGCTTCTTCGCAGACCACAGACAGCCACCACATGAGGGTGTGAAAGCCGAACAATGGAAGCAACTTATGATACGTAAAGCTAATCTGCTTAATGAGATAGAGCAAAAGGTTTACAAAATATACTCCCACCGCATTCCAAAGCTTTTCTGGGATGATAGAGTTCAGGAGGGGGGCAGTGTTGAAGGAGATTCTAGCAAAAAGAAAAGAAGAAGAAAACCAAGAAAGAAGCTTCACTAAAAGTATTCTATTTGAAGACTTATCTCTGTAGGCCCCACAAGGGCATACAATAGGGGAAGGCACGTAAGAGGCAAGGGCGGATCAAGGCCAACAAGTATCCATGAAGAAGTGCAAGAAGATATCCGGTAGATCTGGAGCCCCAAGAAGGTGCTTCACCTCTTGATCTTTGGGAGGTCCAGATCGAAGGCTGAAGATCCACCCCTTCATACCTTCCACTTGTTGCGTGCATGGTAGCCAAACTTAAAACATCAACCCAAATTTAAAGGAGCGATTGGAAAATTCTCCACCGGTTGCGAGCGTGGAAAGAAGTAAACGAGCTGCAAACAAGAAGTGAAGCCTGTCAAGGGATGACAAAGGCAAAGAGGGGGAGAGTGTTGCAGAGCCAATAAAAGCAAAGAGGTAGAGAAAAAGAAGGACCCCAAAATTTTTCTGATTTGGACACATTATTTTTGTATTATAACCATTTTGTAATATATTTTCCGATGTAAATGCACTAGAGGAGTCCTCTAGATGCATACCCGTAAAGATTTCTCTCAATACCCTTGTACATTAGTAGGAAATTAGTCTTTTAATCAATAAAGTGCCGGTCTCTTGTGTGAAAGGACCATTCTTTTAGGGCACAAGTATATAAGTCATTTTGTGACCCTTTGTAGAGACTTTCTGCCATTGTGAGAATCAAGAGCATAGAATTTCGAATTTGTGTCTTTTCCTCTCTTTATCTTCTTCGTAGTGAGCTTGCATGCATGTGTGATGTTTGGAAAGAGTGCTTAGAAGTATTGTCTATCCATGGAAGTGCTTGTTTGCTATTGGTAAGGTGTGTGTGAAGTGTAGGAAGTGCTGAAGTGTAGGAAGATCACGGGCTCAGTATTTTGCTCATAACTTTAAGTAGAAACATCAAAATCAAGTGAAGGATTGGATGCGTCTTCTCAAGAGCTTCAAAATGAACCCGCTATTTGCTATATTCGGAGTTCGAAGCTGAGAGAAAAGCTTGATTTATTGTTGACTCTTGTTCCAAGTGTCACGACACCATAGCTAACCTTGAAAACTTGAATGTGATGGATTTATACTTATTTGTACCTGGTGAAACTTCATTTGCATTGACCATCATTTGAATGTGTGTCTTCATACACTCAGATAGGTTTTGATACTCCTTGGATTGATAAATAAAGCATGAAGTCCCCACTATATGCAGTTGAGGGGGATTGAGGTATAGTCTCTTTCTCCACAAGTCCCTAAGTCAGTACTTAGGTACACACCATTGGACATGCATTCAACAGGGCTCATGAGGAGTCTGATAAGTCAATTGGAGCCCATGCTCTTAAGGAATCATAAGCTTCAAGACTACTCAAGTCCATGAAAAAGGAGGTTAGTATTTTTGATTTAATAAAGATGGATGGGAAATTCAGGTTAGAACTCTTGCTAGATAATTGATGAGGCTTCCATAACAAGTTTAGTGGCAAAGGCTGCTGTTATGCATAAAGATAAAATTGTAGAGGAAGCACCCCTCACAGATTATAAGAGCCCTGAGTTAACATTCTCTATCAAGGGTCATGAGTTTCAAGGCATAATTGTAGATGGGGGTTCTAGCATTAACTTGATGTGTGAACATACCATGAAAAAGATTGGACTACACCCTTCAAGTCCTACCAACTTTACTGTAACACTGGTATACCAGAGCATAGTAAAGCCTATGGGAGTGGTTCCTGGAGTCCCAGTCAAGATACACTTGGTATGAAAAGATACATGCCTATCTGATTGCACATGGTTTTGAGAACAATCCAACTAAAAGCACCTTGTATGTTAAGCATGCTAATGATGTACTTTTGATCATTACAATGTAGGACACATAGTTTTTCAAGGAGAAATATTTCCCAAACAGTGATTTTAGTCACTTCACACCATTTTAAATACCATTTTTTATTATTCCTAATCCATTTTGTGCAAGCCAAGGAGTCATCGAGCTTGAGGAGTATTATAAGTATATATGCACCAATTTTCATAATTTCTAGAGCTCGTTTGAGCCTCCAAAATAGCTTAGGAACCTAATTTTTAACTAGCCTGGACACTAGGTCTAGACAGGGTCAAAACCTAGTCAAAAACTATAAAAAGAGCCACAGAGCTCATTTTTGAGGTTAGCTTGTTAGAGGTTTGAGGTATTGTAAGAGATTTCTTAAGTAGAAGGAAGCACTCCATTGTTCCTCTCTTTGTTCTTGCCTTGTGTGTGTATGTGTGTACATGCTAGTGTGCCCCTCACTCATGCACTTGTGCCATCACTTGCTCTTGGTCATCATACTAGTCCTCATGTCTCCACAAATTGACATTTATGAGGTGGATTTCCTCATGTTGGTACTTGCCATTGTGCTAGAGTGACACCAAATTAGGCGTTGTTGCCGAGGAGAGAGCTTCGCGGATGAGCATGTGATGGTAAGATGTAGAGACATAACGTTGGAGTCATAGTTAATTTCTTTACTTTTCCTTATTTTTCTCTTTCTTACTTCATCACCATCATCATCCTCACCCTTTCCCACCTCCATCTCCATCTTCGTTGAAATTTTCAGTTTTTTGGTCGTATCACCTTCCCCAATCCATTCCTCTCATTTCACTTGTGAGAGAGAGCAAGAGAGGGATTTATGTGTGTTGTTTTTGCATGTTTCTTGAGCGTTCTTGCATATAAGAGCATCCACAGTAGCTATAGTAACTCCAATAGGTACAATAAATGTTTGCAGAGGTCTCGGGGCATTGAGCTTTGTCAATTGTGATTGACAAAAAAATCAGCCTTTTGGTAAAACTGAGTGCACATTCATAGTCTAGAGGCCTTGCACATCACTAATCCATAGAAAAAAAAAATTGCATTTTCTTTGTCCATCGTGATTGACATCATCAATCATGATTAGGAGTGTCCATAACAACTGCCTATATCGCAATTGAGAGACCTTGACAGACACCTCTATTCATCATGATAGATGGTATCCATCACGACGAACACCCCTATCCATCACGATCGACAACAAAAGGATAATTGATAGTGAGATTTGGCTAAAATCTAGTCCATCCTGATGTATAAAGGTCTGATTGACACAAGAAAACATAAAAAAGTGAAAATTTATGTCCATTGTGATCGTCATGATCAATCGCAATTGATAGTGTCCATCGTGATGGATTGCATGTCCATCATGATTGACATGTGCCAATTGTGATGGACACCCCTGTCCATCGCGATCGAATGACAAATTGCGACTCACACCCCAATTAAGTGAGAAACTTATCCATCGTGACTTACATGCCACAATTCGCACAAAATCATGCAAAAAAGCCGAGAAATGTTTTCAATTGTGATTAACACCATCAATCACGGCCGGTCGCATTTCCGTCGCAATTCACATTATCAATTGTGATTGACACTGCCCATTGTGATTGAGAGGCGACGGTGGACACCTCTATTCATCATGATTAGTAGCCCTCTCGATTGTGATTGATAAGCAAATTCAGCCAACTTTTTAGGGTTTTTTATTTTTGAATTTTGACTAGATTTTTGGAATAAATTATAAATGATAGGAGCATAGTGAGGCCCCAAACATATAATTCAAGAAATCTGGTTTGCTTGTTTGCCTGTTTTAACCCCCAGAATCTTGAGTCGACATAATTTTTTCATATGAAATCTGTTTTTTGAGCTATAGAGCTAATTGAAAAACTGGTTGTGAATCCTAGAGAGCCAAAACTATCTTTTTGAGGAATAATGAATTAATCTTTAGATAGGGTAATTGGAAATTTACCCTCAATGGAGTTAGGAACCAAGGGAGCTCTAGAAGAATTTTTTCATCGATACAAAGGGGGAGAAAAGGGTCTTTAAAAGTGTCCGAATAACGTTGTTTGTCAATTGAAGGTAGAAGCTTGAACTTAACTTGCAATTTTTTTAGGTCCATTGAGAGTATCGAAGGGCATCCAGAGCACTAGCATACTGCAAGCTTGAGAACAATTGTGTGGAGCACTCAATTGCGAGCAACAGATAAGCAACTTGAGGTTGGATCATTCTCAACCCCCTCTGTCAATTCCTAGCTGAGGCTAAGTATGGATAGAGGTATTGATTAGTTAGGGCTATGATATGTAGGACACGAGTCCAAGAACCCTAATTACTGAAGTGCAAGCATAATTAGGGTACTTTTTTGACAAACGCTAAAGTGAAAGGACATAAATCCATCGACCAAAACTTCAAGTGCATTCAAAAGTAGTATTCCTCATGATGAAAGCTATTGGAAAAGAAGTGAAATTCTAAGGAGAATAAAAAGAATAACTGACTAATACAAAAGAACTTTGCAACAAGGTTGTACTTGGAACAATTGGGATAACCACCAAGACTTATGAACCATAGGTTAGGAAGATACCTAGGATGGGATAGACAAAGCCTTAGATCTTCTAAAGCTAGTGTCAATCATACAGCTAGGTCTTGGGCCTAGCAGTTGAGTGATAACCCATACATTCTAAGTTCAGAAATGAGTGACTTTGAGATATTGTATAGCATGGAGACACCTGCAGGTAGCTCAGGAATGGTGTATGTCACTCTAGCACAATGGTAAGTACCAATGTGAGGAGATTCACCTCATAAATGTGAATCCATGGAGATGTGAGGACCAGTATGAAGACCATGAGTAGGTGATGGCACAAGTGTGTGAGTGAGAGCACACAAGCATGCACATACATACACACACAAGCGTACAAAGTAAGAGCAAAGATTGGAACAATGAAAGGACTTCGATTACAAATGAAATCTCTTACAAAAGCTCAAATCTACAAAAAGCTAACCTCTAAAATGAGCTCTCCAACCCTTTTTATAGTTTTTTGAGTAGTTTTGATCCTGTTCAGACCTAGTGTCCAGCCTAATTAAAAATTAGGTTCCATGGCTTATTTGGGGGCTCAAATGGAGTCTAAAAGTTATGAAAATTGGCAGGATGATACTTCTAATACTCCTCAAGCTTGGACTCCTCGGCTTGAACAAAATGGAGTTTAAAAATGAAAATGGTATTTACAATGGTCTTTAGTGATAAAAATCACTATTTTATGAGGATTTCTTCTGAAAATTTGACATGTGCTTCTTGGAGCTCCCTACA
Source organism: Ceratopteris richardii (assembly GCA_020310875.1). Lineage (NCBI taxonomy): Eukaryota > Viridiplantae > Streptophyta > Polypodiopsida > Polypodiales > Pteridaceae > Ceratopteris > Ceratopteris richardii. Next base: position 27,241 of record MU260875.1, on the reverse strand, counting down.
TGCTCCTTCTTCTTGTGTGTCCACTTCCTTGATGTGCTTGTATGCTTGTGCTTGACCTTGACTGTCAACACTCCCCCCCTTCTCGAGTATGTCATCCCTAACAGACCCTTGTTGTAGTAGTTGTTCCATGTAGTACTTTGAGAGGTAGAGTTCCTCATGCCTCCACTAGGGCAGTCTGTCTTCCACCTATAGCAGGGTCCGTTGTCCTTTTCTTCAGTTTGTAATTGCTGGTCCATGGAAGTATTTTTCCCTTTGCATGTAGGTGTTCCTTGGATTCCACCATAAATGTATTATCGTGAGCTTCCAAAAAATGCTAGTTGCTTAGAAGAGGTTGTCAATGTTGATTTTAAGCAACTGTTGATCGTGAATTACGTCCTAGGTACCAATGTTGTAGCATGGATATCCTTTGGATCTTCCAATCATAGCTTTTATAATTTTTATGCCAAGTACTTATAACCCATAATTAATGATGGCTAAGTGCATTAGTGTATGGGTTGAAGAAAATATGTGCCTTGTGCATGGCCTTGTAATCTGGCCCTATGTATGCATACTTGGGGAATGCATTGGAAGAGATATGGTGCAAGAAATTGGGTCTTACACAAAGTGCTCAAGGGTATGTTGATGAAGAGGTTTCCTAAACTATCATGGTTATAATGTTGCCAAAGTAGGTGATCCTTACCATGGTGAAAGGTCGATCGATATTTATCTCTTCATGTTGTACTCCCATCACTGTGACTGATCATTAGCTTGTCTTTCTTGTTGACAGATGTCCTTGGTGATGGTTCCCTGATGAGAGTCTTTGCGCACTTGGTCCTATTTCGTCTGCCTCTTTTTTGTTTCTCTTTTTTTCTCTCTCTTCTCTTTTTTTTTGAACAATGGCATAAAACAAGAAAAAACGTGTTAGCATCAATAAAATATTTTACATATGTCAGATGTGTCACATGTGCCTAGGATCCTCAATTGTGTCTATGCAAAACCTTGTAAGGTGGCCCTATATTAATGCATACTATGGAAATGCATGACCTGAATGGTGCAAAGACAAGGTTATGCGAAAGGGACATGGTTGTTGCACGTCGAGGCTCTCAATGTTGTTGGTGGACGTTGATGTAGTCTTTAATGGAGTTAACCAATGTATCTTGAAATGTTGTGATAAGTCGATGGTTAAATGACAACTGACCATTCCTCCCTTTAGGGATGAATTTGAGAACAGTGTTTGACTGTGTAGAGATCAACTTTAGCTTCTTCATTTTTGGATGGTTGCTTGAATTTTGTATCCCTCGTGGTTGGTGCTTTGCTTTTGTGGGTGCTATTGATGCTTTTGGTTTCCAAAGCCATATCCTTAAGTGTATCTTCTTACATTGCCAAAGGGGTGAGTTCATATTCTTGTGCTCTTTGTGCTCAATTATTACCCTTTTCTCTCCTTGACTTCTTTGTTGAGACCTTTTGCATGGTGGAGAGCATAGGTCTTTGTGCATGTAATAGTTTCTTGGGTACCCACATGTGTGATTGTCCTTGTTGAGCTGCAACTAATTTCTTAGGCACCCAAATTTTTCGGAGACCTTCTCGTAGAACTGGTTATGGTGTCTTGGTACTTGTCTTCTCATGGTTGGTTTGCATGGGTGGGAACTATGTTGGCAAGGTTGTTGGTTGCTTTCCTTTTGGTACCCAAATTTGCTTTATGCCCGAAACTTCTTTCATCTTGGATGCTCTTTGCCTATTTGGTATGGTGATTATCTTGTACTGTTTTTCTTGTCTTTTTGGTTGAGTGGTTGTGGTGGCATTAGTCTTTGCACAAGAGGAGGAGTCAGCTTGACTTTTAGCCTATTCTTCCATGATTGAGTTCTTCTCGAATAGAGAGCCTTTGACACATGCACCATCTTTTTTGCTAAGATTATTCCTAGAAAAAAATAAGAGAATGTGTTACCTCTGGACTTGTCAACATGCAATTCTCTAATTCTAATGTAATGCATTGTTCCTGTAAGTTGACTTCTTAGGTTCAAGTTGACTAGATGGTGGTAAATCCAATCTTGACCCAAGACAAGTAGCTTTGTAAGGTCTTCATTGTGACAAACTAGCATTTTGACTTTCATTGGAACATCTTGAAGGTAGTTGGGAAGTTCCACCTCGCCCAAACAAGGGGTTTCCACCCCTCCCAAACCTATGAGATAGTCTTCTATGGGCTTGATGTTCAATTTCAAGTCTTGGCAGTATGAAAGTCTAACTGCACTAGTTATTGCACCTGAGTCAACCAATGCTCTCATAGTCCTTACACTCTTTCCTCCTCCTACCTCCACACTCACAAAGGGATTGTTGGTACAGACCAATCACCAATTGAAGATTTGAAGGACAAAGGATGGAGATGAGATCAAGTTTTGAAGCAAAGAAGATGGAGACATTCATAGGATGAATGATCTCTACACATATGTACATTAGTGAAGACATAGATCACTTAGAGTTTCTGAATAGTCATAAACTTGTACATATTTGCCTATAAATATTTTGGAAAAATGTCGGGGCAATAGAGGAGACAATAGGAGACCATGAGAATAGTGTATTGAGAAGCTGAGAATGTCATTAGACACATGTGAAGTGAGTTGAATTCTCCATCCTCACTCAGTTGTAAATTTCTGAGGAATAGAAGGAAAAATTGCACCCGATGTTTCTGTGTTTTCTCCCCGTGTGATAGATCTTTTGTGAATTCCTTTTGGAGATATCTAAGTCCATAGTTAATCAATCTATGGCTAGATTTTGAGAGTCTAATTGTGATCAGGTTAAGAGAATTGTGTGTAGGAACATTTACATGTGAGAAAGTACTCACTGTCTCCTGAAACAGGCGCAAACTTCGATCTTAATGATTTGATCATTTCTCACTCCACAGTTTAAAGTTTTGTGCAAGTAAGCACTTAATCTTTAAGTTGGAAGGTAATCTACTCGTGGCTAAAAGCATTTGCTTAAACGGGTTCTATACTGAGAGAATTAAAGTTAAGAAGTTAGGGGTGTCCAAATCGACTTCTTAGAAGTGCAGATTTAGACATAGCTGACTTGGTAAGTAGATTTCTCAAGATCTACTGAACTTTTTGAAGTAATTTGACTTGGAGAAGGTGCGTAATCTTTAGGCGACACCTTGTGCAAAGTTTCATAAAAAACTTTACACATTTACTTAGTGAATGAGCAAGATCTATGCAACAGACTTTCTGAGGAATTTCCTTCTTCACAATTTAGTCAAGAAATTGATATTTGGTCATTGATCTTTTAAATTGGTGAAGGTTTTGACTTACTCTTGATATAGAGGTGTTCTAAATTCAAGAGTAGGTTATTCTTTTGGAGATTAACACTCTCCATCAGTGGTATCAGAGCAAGAGACATCAAAATCAAGGAAAGGAGGATCCCGACTGCTGCAGATTCAAGAAATTCAACAACTGAAGAACTAAAAGGTGAAAGCTTGAAGGCAAAGCTTGAGGAGGAGACCATACGACATCAAGAAAGACAAAAGGACTCTAATTTGAAACAAAGGTACATATATTATTCATAAAGCTTGAAGATTTCAATACACAGGTGGACACAAGATGGGAGATTCTCTACAGATAGAGAAATTGGATAGGGAAAACTATCCTGCATGGTCAATGAGGATGGAAGCTCATCTTATGAGCAAAGATTTAATAGCTTACATCACAGGAGAAGAAGAGAAGCCACAGTTCAGAGATCCTAGTGTTCCAACTAGGGAAGAGTTAGCAGATTTGAAAAATTGGATGAAGAAAGATGCTGAAGCTAGGAGCATTATCTATATGGCAGTTAATGATTACTTGTTACCTCATATTCTAGGTCTTGAAAGTGCAACTGATATTTGGAATGCTTTGGAGGAGCATTTCCAGAATACTACTAAGTCAAGGAAGGCATCCTTATGGGCAGAGTTTACCACCTTTAAAAAGAAGGCTTCTCAATCCATTTTAGACTATGTGACAAGAATGAAAGATATTGCAGATGCTTTAGGAGCTGTTGATGAAGACATTGAGGAGGATAAGTTGGTAAGACAAATTCTTACAGGTTTAAGAGGTGATGACAAATGGAAGCCATTCATTTTGTCTACAAAGTATCACTTGATCATTTCACTCCTGATTTAAATCAGTTGTTAGGTCATATGCTAACATTTGAGCAGGATGTTAAAGGAGATTGTGACAAGAGTGCAGGTCATGCAATGTACTCAAAGGACAAGAAGAAGAATAGCAAAGGAAAGCAACAAGCAAATGAAGATGAAGGAACAACTAGTCAAGCCAACTTCCTAAGAGGAAGAGGAGGTGGCAAAGGTAGAGGAAGAGGCAGAAACAACAAAGATGGAGGCAAAGCTTGTTGGATTTGTGGTAAGACAAATCACTTAGCTAATGATTGTTGGCATAATACTCAGAGTAATAATGGATATAGTCAAAACTATAATGCAAGAGGAAGAGGTGGCAGAAATCCAAGAGGTAATTTCAGAGGCAGAGGTAGTAGGGGTTATTTTGGAAGAAATGCAGGTAGAGGTTTCCAAAGTCAACAATATAACAACACCTACTACAATTATGCTTCAGATCAAAAGCAAGATTCAACATTGATAATGAATGCAACTTGTGAAAGGCAGAGTGAAGATTAAAGAGTCTTCTACATTGACTCAGGGTGTAGCAATCACCTGAGTGGTAATATAGCCTTGATGACTGATTTGGAGAATAAGGTATCTAATCATGTTGTTCAAACAGGTGACAACACAAAGCACAATGTGAAGTCAATTGGATCAGTGAAGGCCAAGGATGGTAGCACCTTATTGAGTAAGGTCTTGTATGTTCCTACAATTCCTAAGAATTTGATAAGTGTAGGACAAATTGTGGAAAAAGGTTATGAAGTAAGGTTTACTAATGAAGGAGTGTTTGTGGAAGATCCTAGCAATGGGTATAAACAAATTGTTTCAGGGAAGAAAGAAGGAAGATTGTTCACATTGAAGATTCAAGGTAATGCTGGTCATGCCTTGTTCACCTATCGAGGACATAAGATCTCTGAGTTAGATCTTTGGCACAAGAGACTTGGACATTTCAATGAAAGAGGTATTAAAGACATGATTAATAATGGTTCAGTGCTTGGATTGCCTAATGTTGCAGGTCAACATATGACATACAGATGTGAGGCATGTCAATTAGGTAAGGCTCATAAGCATTCCTATTCCAAGCATGGTTTTATGTACTCAGAGAAACTTGAGTTGGTACATACAGATGTGTGGGGACCATCAAAGGATTTCAGTATAAATGGGTCAAGGTATTATGTGATTTATGTTGATGATGCTACTAGATGGATCACTATTTATGTGATCAAAGATAAGTCAGAAGTGTTTAATACATTTAAACACTATCATGCATATGCAGAAAGAATTACAGGTCATAAGATGAAGAGATTAAGGTCAGATGGAGGGGGAGAGTATTTCTCTAATGAATTCAGTAATTACTTGTGGGATGCAGGTATAAAAAGAGAGGTTACTTGCAGGTACTCTCCTCAACAAAATGGTGTAGCAGAAAGGAGAAATAGAACTCTTGTTGAGTTTGCAAGGTCCATGATGAAGGAGAAAAATTGCCCTAATTATTTGTGGGCTGAGGCTGTAAATACAGCTACTTATTTGGTCAATAGGTTACCATGTAAAGCTTTGGAGGGAATGACACCTTATGAGGCATGGTGGGGTAAGAGACCTACACTAGACCATTGCAAAGTATTTGGATGTTTGGCCTATGCCTATGTGCCATCACAATTAAGGCACAAATTGGAACCTAAAGCTGAAAAATATGTGTCTATTGGTTATGATGATAAGCAAATGGGATACAGGTTGTGGAATCCATCCACAAAACATTTTCTTGTATCAAAAGATGTTACATTTGATGAGCAAGGTACTTGGTATGCAGGTACTATCAATATTAATACAGATGATGAAGAAATTGTGAGCCAGAGGAAAGGTAAATCAAAGGTTCAGATATTTGATGAACAAGAGAATAATGGAGTGCAGGATGAAGTGGAAGAAACACCAAGATTTGATCCTGAATATGAAGAACCAGAAACCTCAAGAAGTGGAGAACTTAGGAGGTCTACAAGGAGCAAATGGCAACCTACAAGGTATAGCTATGATACTTCATTTTTGGCTACCAAAGATTATGCTTACATGATTAAAGCAGATGAAGACCCTTCTACATATGAAGAGGCAAAAGGTAAAGAAAATTGGGAGAAAGCTATGCAGGAAGAATATGATGCATTGTTGGAGAATCAAACATGGGATTTGGTTCCAAAACCAAATAGCCAGAAGATCATTGGATGTAAGTGGGTTTATAAGACAAAAAGATTTGCAGATGGAAGTGTGTCTAGGTACAAAGCTAGACTTGTTGTCAAAGGGTTTGCTCAGACATATGGTGTTGATTATGATGAGACTTATAGTCCTGTGGCAAAGATGACAACTATCAGGACACTTATAGCTATTGCTGCATGTAAAGGTTGGAAGTTATGTCAACTTGATGTAAAAAATGCTTTTTTGAATGGTTATATTTCAGATGATGTGTTCATGGAGCAACCTCAAGGGTTCAGAGATAAAAGGTATCCAGATCATGTGTGCAAGCTCAAGAGAGCTTTGTATGGCTTGAAGCAGGTCCCAAGGGCATGGAATTATAGACTTGTAAAGTTCTTGAAAGAACTTGGATTTCAGGTGTCTAAAGCAGATAGTAGCTTGCTTATCAAAGCAAGTGATAATGGTTTCATATACATGTGCATATATGTTGATGATATAATCCTTACAGGTACAGATGAGGAAGGAATACAAAGACTAAAGAAGCAAATGGAAAAGGAGTTCAAAATAAGTGACTTGGGAGACTTGTCATACTTCTTGGGCATGGAGATTACATATACTCAACATGGAGTATTTGTGACCCAAGAAAGGTATTTGAAGAACTTGTTAATCAAGTTTAAAATGAATGATTGCAGGGTAGCACCTACACCAATGGAGGTGAATCACAAATTGAGTAAATTTGGAGGTGAAGAATTCAAGGACATGAGACAATATCAGAGTTTGATTGGTAGTCTTATCTATGCTACTTTAACTAGACCTGATTTATCATATGCAGTTGGAGTTTTGTATCAATTTATGCATTGTCCTAGGAAAGAACATTGGATTTCAGGTCAAAGAGTGTTGAGGTACATTAAGGGTACACTCAAAGAAGGTTTGTATTATGGTTTTACATCAGATACAGATATCAAGATCTATAGTGATGCAGATTGGGCAGGTAATCCAGATGATAGAAGGTCAACCTATGGATACATGTGTTATGTGCGATACCTTGTGCAAAGTTTCATAAAAAACTTTACACATTTACTCAGTCAATGAGTAAGATCTATGCAGCAGACTTTCTGAGGAATTTCCTTCTTCACAATTTAGTCAAGAAATTGATATTTGGTCATTGATCTTTTAAATTGGTGAAGGTTTTGACTTACTCTTGATATAGAGGTGTTCTAAATTCAAGAGTAGGTTATTCTTTTGGAGATTAACACTCTCCATCAGGGATGTAGATCGATTATGCAAGAAGTAATTATGCCCAATTTTTGGCACATATCCATGTGATATTTTGGGGTGTTTGGGTTGACATCTAGGCCTAGTCGCGTTAACTTATTTCTCTTGATGTGCTCTCTTGCCTCAGCTTGCGCTTCTTCTCTAACCCTCAATTCTTCTTCTTTTCGCTTCTTAGCAGTGTTGAGTCTCATTAGCATATCTTCCAAAAGAGGTTCTTGATATAACTTGATTGGCATGAGCATCAACCTAAGGATTACGACCACCACATCCTAGAGAGATGACTCTCCTCCTAACCAAATACCTCTATATATAGCTCTCTCTAGGGAATTGCCTTCTTGGGCAGGTGGATACTAACCATCCATGTGTCGGCCATGTAACTGCATGTGCACCAAGTGTTCCAGTTAACTTGAATTAACTCAAGTGGATGCTTCTAGAAGGCTCTAGATCTCTTTGGCCAAAATACTCTCCCCATGTACCCCATGGGGACTGAACCCAAGACCTCCTCCTTCACATCCTTGAGACTTAACCACTAGGCTAAGTGGATCACTTGTTCACAAGAGCACAAGACCTCCTAGTAGGTCTAAACTCAAGATCTTTGTTCATACACATGGATGAACAAACGGTGTCTGATTTCAAATCCGTCTGAACCGATCGGACCCTTAGATCACATAATTTATTACATTCTTTGCCCCTTGGAAAATATTATCATCCTTGCAAATAGAGCTATATATCTACTGTAGGCAACCCCCGAGCCTAATGTTCTAAAACTGGAAGAACATGATCATGTTCTAGAACTGGAAGAACATGTCTCATCTATGTGGTGGCATCCCTACCCAAATGATTCAAAACATTGTCTTATTTTGCACTTTAATGAACTAGACAAAGTACAAACTAGTGAAAGAATAATAAGGGTGGATCTAAAAACATCCCTGGTCAATTCACAGTTTCTCGATGTGCGGTCTAGGCACAAACATGTGAATTAGATGGATTCAAGTTACTATTCCATTTCTTGGCATGATTGGTGCATGGGCTTAGTAATGAAAGTGGGATTTTTATCCCTTGCAAGACTTTGAGAACTCTTGATTCACTTGAATTTGTGTTGGAAAACTTGAAGTTTGGTTGTCCCAAACATCTAACTTGGATGTTTGTACAATGATTAACTCCAATCTAACAGTTACTTTATTTTTTACCTGACTACATGACTACTTTATCCTAATGAGTTTAAAAATCCTATGTAAACTGTAGGAGAAAGTTTACCATTTTCTTTGAGTCAACCATACTATAACTTTGACCAATTCAAGTTCTTGAGAATTGTCAATCTTATGAGCAATTCCTAACTTCATTGTTCTAGAGTGTACTCTACTCTAGAAAATCATTTATAAATAAGTCCACTTAGACTTATTATCTTTTGAAGATTGAAAAAGTTCTTGTACATAACATCTATCTAGGATGCTCAATTTAGTTAACTAGTTCTAACGGGCTAGCCATATTCTTTTGCAAAAGGAATCAGGTACCATATCTGACCCAATTCGAAAAGATTTGGAAAGCGGAAAGAAAAACTAAATCTTGGTACAAACAATATAAACTTCGAAGATATGTAAACTTGCTATGAGTCAAAGTCTAGATGAAACAGGACTTTAACTTCTCAAAGATCTGTTTCAACAGGGTATTAAAGCATTTTTCCTATCTTTAAGAGAAATAGTCCGGATTCTCAAAAATATTCAAAGCAAATAAAAACATCATCCAACCACAAGATACTAGTGTGGTAACGAACATTAGTGTGTCGACCCACTGAGGTTCTGTTGATGAGTTTAGTATCCAAATAATGCTTCTCTTGAGACTAAGTTTAGGTCATATTTAGTCTTTCTGACTCCTTACTGGGAATGCAATCCTTGTGCATTTCTTTGAGTCAAAAGAGTGAATTTACGAAGTTATACTACGAACTTGGTGCTTGACTTAGTCAATCAAATCCTTGGTTGAAAAGATCAACTCAAAGTCCAACTTCTCCAAAAATTTATCAACTTAAGCTTGAAGTGTTCTAAGAAGATCTTGGAAGTTACCTACTTCAAATCTTCAATTTTCTTGATCTTGAAGTTATCTTGAAGTATCTTGAGATACTACTTTCATCCTTTACGAATTAAACTTTCTTTGAAGTCTTAATTCCCTTGAGGATCAAACCTAACTTCAAGATCCAAACTAGGACTAAAAGATAATTATCATCCTACAGTCCGATGTCCCATACCATCTTTCCTACATCAATCTCAGTATAAAATTTGGTGTCCCACACCACCCTATTTTATATTCACATTAATGTGTAGGTGATACTTATCCTAAAGTCTAAATATATCTTGATAGAGTACCTTCTTGCTTCAATTCTTTACGAGAATTTTAAAGTTTCAGGCATTATCTCTAACTAGATTTTCTAGGTTTTGATCCCTTCACATGATCGTGTCATGATCTTGTTCTTTCCATTGGGAACTTAAAAACCTTTTGATAGAATATCCATCCTTCTTTGCTAGGGTTTCCAAATGAAAACCAATTTGAATTCCAAGTACTTGAATTTTCACACATTCAAGTTTAATTGGTTTATTCTTGAACAATTTGTAGTGACAAGAGCTTTTAACTTCTTGTCTTTAGATTCCTTTCCTTACTCATGCTTTAGGTACCCATCCTAGCCAAGTCTTTATAGGAATCTCTCTAGTGCTTAAGTCTAAGCATCCCATCATGCTCTCTGGATTTGTACCAAAATCCCTTTAAGGATAGGCAAACATTTATGTTTTACCTTCCATAGACTTAAGTACCATCTATATGGTTGTAGACTACATTCTTGGAATTTCTTCTCTCTGTTCACACTTGGAGCAACTTATTCTTTTCAAAATTTTCCATTGAATAATGGAACTTGAGTGAATAATTTCCGAAAGAAATTTCATTGTCAATGCTTGGTGACTAAAATAAATACTTAATCTTTATCTATAAGATCTCCTAAACTAATAAAAGCATCTTTTTTGCTTATCCATGGGCTTTTAGAGATCTTTTTCCTACTAAGTCCAAGCATACACTAATGCTTCTCAGATTCCAAAGAGAAGAATCTTTGATATACCTTTAGGTTATATCTATATTTGGACTTAATTACCAAAACTAGGGGTTTGGGAATTGCTGGGAACTACTTGCTATCAAGATTACTTGAAAGGCTTGTCCAAAAGATATTTCATTTTAACTAAGGAAATAGTTAACTAGGCTATTTCCTTTACTGGCTTAACTTTTAGGAAGTATCTTAATTCCTAAAGATATACTTTGACATATCTTTTAGGAAATATCTTGATTCCCAAAGATTAGGCTTGGGTTTCTTTTTTAAGATCTAATTAGATTAAACAAAACCAAGCATACTTTTCTTATCCTTAGAAAAGTGCTTAATAAAAAGTATTCAACTACTTAACCAACAATCATGCATATAAAAATGTCTCTTCTTGTATGCAAATGCATGTGAGTGCATGCGTGTTGGCATTCTCCTTTCATGCATCAAACCTAATTCAAGCAACTCTTGAGCTTGACATGTGTGCATCCAAACATCCACGCACAAACAATCTTATCTTCTATCTTACAAATATAAATATACATGTGCACAGACTTGAGTGCATCCTATTCCTTTTGCAAGCAAGAAGAAAATGTGTATGGTGCCTGAAAATATTCTTTTGAAAGGAGAGATGCACCAACAATCTTTCGTAGATGCATGTGTTTAATGAGTGTTTCAATATCTTTATGCTCTTTCATGTAGGTTTTCACAATTTGCATCAAGATTATCAAGAATGAAATTTACTACCATACTTCAATGATAAAAATGTGTCGTACATGAAAGCATAGAGCAAAAGAAATATTGAAATGAATCATCAACTTTGGAAAATACTTATCTCCCAATTAGCTATGTCCTTCCCTTGATCCTTGGGAAGAGCCAACCTTCATAGACTTTAGGTTGAATTCAAATTTGACTTGACTTTGATCACCAAAGGACTTCAAAGTATACTCTCGATTCCATTGGAATTTGCAAAAAAATGCAACGATTTAAGCCTTCGTGCCAAAACAAGCACGTCTGAAGTCCTTGTCTTTTTTATATAAATTCTGGAAAGACAGCAAGGTCTATTCTCATGGTTTCCATGAGAGTAATTCCACCATTCGTAGTGCTTTGGCCGAGTGATTAGGGAGTTTGCTGCTTTTGCGGAATGATGAAGGATCAATTCCTCTTGATGTACTTCTCTTTTATAACATCCAAAGCAAGCTTTTTGCTTCTCTAATCAGCAGTACAAACACATCAATAGAACAGCAAATACAATAAGATCGATTAATTGATCGACATTAGCCGTCGGCCTTTTATTAAAGCAAGTGTCCCTCCCTATGAACGTGACTTTGAATCCCATGCTATCCAGTTCAGCATCTTGAGAAGTGTATAGAAACACATTTTTCAACCCAAGATATAACGGTAGCGTGACAGCAGGAATGTCCGTCTTCTACTGGAGCAGAAATTCACCTTTCTTGCTTCAGGTCGGCAGCAGCTCAAATATGGCCCTTGTATCCTCGTGATGCACTCCGTTTGCTTCTGATAATGTTTCTGAATAACAGAAGAAGTTGCGATCGGTGTGTGCTATAGTGGATAGATCAGAGGCCTTCGTGCCGGATGGCACGTGATCACAAGCTGCTTGACACTATCCAAGGAACTTCTTTCTGTAAAAAAGCTCTTCGGAGCGCGCTCCATCAATTATTACTCAAAATCGCACAAGGTATCTACCTGTTACGAACGCGTGGCGGTAATCTGGATGTGGCAAAGATTTCTGCAATAGACGTTTCCCATTTCGAATGCCTGCGGATCGTTAATGACTTCATTTTGCAGTGGTCTTGCTCTCTTCGACTCTTAGAAGAGTCTCCAGGTCGTGGGTCTCATATTGTTAGCTTTTACTTCTTTTCTACAGGTTTTGGAAACCAGCAGATACACGACTTTATGGCTACACGTCTGCCTTGTGTTCAACTCCTGGTGCCTGCACAATTCTGCATTCTTTTGCTAACATTTGTTTCCAGAATATAAATATCATAGCTTGTACTCTCAGCACAACGGAATTGGCAGAAGCATAGGCTTACGAGATCGTGAGTTCCAGACTCATTTTATAATAAAAACAAAATTGAGCCCATAATCGGATGAAGGGCATAGCATATTCATAGAAAGTAACTTTTGTACTGTTATACATGCAGGTGAGCGGACGCAATACAAGTGAATATAAGTATTGCTGTTGGTCTTGACAAAGTAGGCTTGCTCTATCGGATAAGAAAACACTTCCTGGCAGAAGAGATTATGAGTTCATGACCCGGTGCGCACACAGCAAGATCGGATTCTCATTTTTTCTTGTGAGTTGTAGGCCTGGGCGTATAATCAATAAGTTAGTGAAGATTAATCTTCACGAATCGGCCTGGGATTCTGGGCAAAGGCAAAGCTCTGTCAGCAGATGAATTCACGAGCGCAATGTTATGGACTGAAAGGTTGTGTGTTGGACGCTCTACTTGCCGCTGTGTCCATATGATCCCTGGCAGTCACGTCCATATGATCCCCTTTTACGTCTCAAAAATGCAGATGACAGACTTAAATAAATATATATTGTCGTGCGCCGTCATGGTTAGCCAAATAGTAGCATGACCAACAGATCGTGAGTCCGATACTCACGAGCCGCTTTGCAACTCACTAAAGCCTCAATTTATATATATGCATTATGAAAATTATGCGGAGGAGTCATATAAGACAGCGACCGATAAAAACTCGGTGCATTCGAGTCACACAAAATGATCATTCTAAATGTTGAATAATATGAAGATTATGATGGACCTATCAAGGTCACCATGGATCTTCAACCTAGGAGCTATGATACCAATGCATCAACCTAAGGACTACGACCACCACGTGCTAGAGAGATGACTCTCCTCCCAACCAAATGCCTCTATATATAGCTCCCTCTAGGGGACTCCCTTCTTGGGGAGTGGATACTAACCATCCATGTGTCGGCCATGTAACTGCATGTGCGCCAAGTGTCCCAGTTAACTTGAGTTAACTCAAGTGGATGCTTCTAGAAGGCTCTAAATCTCAAAATACTCTCCCCATGTACCCTATGGGGATTGAACCCAAGACCTCCCCCTTCACATCCTTGAGACTTAACCACTAGGCTAAGTGGATCACTTGTTCACAAGAGCACAAGACCTCCTAATAAGTCTAAACTCGAGATCTTTGGTCATACATGTGGATGACCAAACGGTGTCCGATTTCAGATCCTTCTGAACCGGTCGGACCCCTAGATCACATACTTTATTACACCATCCGTTAATATAGTTTCGCAAGATGTCACCTTCTAAGGTTGCCAATTGAACCGCACCACTAGTGGAGATTTTATTAATGATCATGGATCCATATCCTCGTTTCTCCAATTTGCGGGCATGCTTCTTTAGTGTGTATACCAGCACTAAATCTCCTTCTTTCAATCCTTTATCTTTGATGTGTGCATCAAACTATGCCTTTTTTCTTTTCTTTGCACCATAGATGCATGTTGCTGCTCGTAGCCTCGTCTCACCTAAGCATTCTAGATCAAAGATCCTAGAAGACAACTCATGTCCATTCCACCCATGCTCTTGTGCTACTCTTAATGCTGGGATTAAAAAGTCCAATGGTAACGTTGCATTCTGTCGGAAGACCATCTGAAATGGGGCCGCATTGAGTACTGTTTTTTAAGCAACTCGATAAGCCCAAATAGCATGATGAAGTTGTTTGTCCCAATCAGAACGTTTATTATTTAGGAGTTTTTTCAATATGTTACATAGGATCTTATTCGTGCTCTTGGCTTATCAATTAGCTTGTGGATGATAGGGGTAGACTTCTTACGAATTACCAAGAATTCTTGGAGAAGGTTTTCAATAACGTCGTTCAAGAAGTGCGTACCTCTATCACTTACTAACTCTATTGGTAACCCATATCTGGTGAACACATTCTTGGATAAGAACTTAGCCGTCGTTTGAGCATCATTCTTTGTCATGGCTTTTACTTCTACCCACTTGGTAAGGTAATCGGTGGCTACAATAATGTAGTCTGCATGGGACTTTCTAGCTGGGGGGTTAATGGGACCTACAAAGTCTATAACCCACTTTGAGAATGCACGTCCTCCCATCATTGGCCTTGAGGGCATCTCATCTTTTCTAATCGGATATTGTGCCCGTTGGCATGTGTCACATTTCTTGATCACATACATATGTGCATCCATATGAAGAGTGGGCCTCTAAAGTCTTGAGAATAGAATAGTCTTAATTACTCGATCAGGACCAAAATGTCTGCGTGCAACACTGCTATGGGCAATTTCTAGGATTTTCAAATAGTCTGATTCGTGAATGCACAATCGTAAGTAACCGTCTCTGCCTCTTCGATATAGGTTGTCTCCAACTAAGGCATAGTCTTGAGCCTCTTGCTCCATGTGTCCTTTTCTTGCTAGACTAGCCTCATTGGTTAATGTTCTAGATCTCATGAATTCTAGCAACGGAGCACTCCACTCCGGAATTAATGACACCTGCTAAAGGGTAGCATGCTCCACTAGGGGTCTCTCTTTGCACATTAGACAATTTTGAATCCACTCATTTATTTCTTTGTCCATGCTAGGCCAATACACTCCTAAACATTTTAGATTCTACAATGTTTGTTTTTTAGAGTAGTGATTTTGGAGCAATCCTTCATGGGCTTGTTGCAACCAACTGCTATGTTTATCGTCCTCAACACAACATGCTAATACACCTTCTGTACCTTGTTTGTACATGCTGCCTGCCAATATTTGATATTTTTGCAATATTACAATTTCCTCTTTGTTTGTTTTTACATTCTTGTTTGCGGGTCCGAAGGTTAGGATTGGGACCATTTTATTTTCCCATTTAGGAACAACTTCTAAATTGAAAAGACAAGCATCAGGTAGTTCATCAGAAACTCCTTGCAGTGACTCTCCTGAAGTGATGCGAGAAAGATGGTCTACCCTAAAATGGGTTCTACCTTTCCTAACAACCACTTCAAAATCATATTCCATTAATAAGAGGAACCATCTTACTAAGTGTCCTGTATTGCAAGGTTTATTGACCAAATATAATAATGCTTGATGGTGAGTGAAAAATTTGAACTTGCTGGCCAACAAGTAGTGTCTAAACTTCTTCACAGCATATACCATGCCTAAGCCTTCTCGCTCAGTTGTGGTATAGTTTCATTCAGCAGTGTTCAATTGCATGCTAGCATATGCTATAGGCAAATCTAAATTTCCTTCACCTATGGGTTGTGCTAGCACACATCCTATTGCATAATTGGATGCATCCATGTGGACACGGAATGGCTTATTCCAATCAAGAGTGGTCAATATTCGAGTTGTGCACAAACATCTCTTCAGTTCATTGAAGGAATTTTTGCATTCACGTCGATATGATCCCCTCTTGCTTGTCAAGAATCCAGAGAGAATTAAATGAATATATATTGTTGTGTGCTGTCATGGTTAGCCAAATTGTAGCATGACCCAAAGATCATGAGCTCGAAACTCATGATCCGCTCAACAACTCACTACAGCCTCAACTTATATATATGCATTATGAAAATTATGCGGAGGAGTCGTATAAGACAACGACCGATAAAAACTCCGTGCATTCCAGAAAACAACTCACACAAAATGATCATTCTAAATTTTGAATAATATGAAGATTATGATGGACCTATCAAGGTCACCATGGATCTTCAACCTAGGAGCTCTGATACCAATGCATCAACCTAAAGATTACGACCACCACGTGCTAGAGAGATGACTCTCCTCCCAACCAAATGCCTCTATAGATAGCTCTCTCTAGGGGACTCCCTTCTTGGGTAGGTGGATACTAACCATCCATGTGTCGGCCATGTAACTGCATGTGTGCCAAGTGTCCCAGGTAACTTGAGTTAACTCAAGTGGATGCTCAAGAAGGCTCTAGATCTCTTTTGGCAAAATGCTCTCCCCATGTACCTTATGGGGATTGAACCCAAGACCTCCTCCTTCACATCCTTGTGACTTAACCACTAGGCTAAGTGGATCACTTGTTCACAAGAGCACAAGACCTCCTAATAATTCTAACCTCGAGATCTTTGGTGATACACGTGGATGACCAAACGGTGTCCGATTTTAGATCCTTCTGAACCGGTCGGACCCCTAGATCACATAATTTATTACACCATCCATTAATATAGTTTGTCAAGATGTCACCTTCTAAGGTTGCCAATCGAACCGCACCACTAGTGGAGATTTTATTAATGATCATGGGTCCATATCCTCGTTTCTCCAATTTGCGGGCGTGCTTCTTTAGTGTGTATACCAGCACTAAATCTCCTTCTTTCAATCCTTTATCTTTGATGTGTGCATCAAAGTATGCCTTTTGTCTTTTCTTTGCAGCATAGATGCGAGTTGCTGCTCGTAGCCTCGTCTCACCTAAGCATTCTAGATCAAAGATCCTAGAAGACAACTCATGTCCATTCCACCCATGCTCTAATGCTACTCTTAATGCTGGGATTAAAAAGTCCAATGGTAACACTGCATTTTGTTGGAAGTCCATCTAAAATGGGGCCGCATTGAGTACTGTTTTGTAAGCAAATGGATAAGCCCAAACAGCATGATGAAGTTGTTTGTCCCAATCAAATCATTTATTTTTTAGGAGTTTTGTCAATATGTTACATAGGATCTTATTCGTGCTCTCAGCTTGTCAATTAGCTTGTGGATGATAGGGGTAGACTTCTTATGAATTACCAAGAATTCGTGGAGAAGGTTCTCAATAACACCGTTCAAGAAGTGCGTACCTCTATTGGTAACCCATATCTGGTGAACACATTCTCAAATAAGAACTTCGCCATCGTTTGAGCATCATTCTTTGTCATGGATTTTACTTCTACCCACTTGGTAAGGTAATCGGTGGCTACAATAATGTATTCTGCATGGGAGTTTCTAGCTGGGGGGTTAATGGGACCTACAAAGTCTATAACCCACTTTGAGAATGCACGTCCTCCCATCATTGGCCTTGAAGGCATCTCATCTTTTCTAATCGGATATTGTGCCCATTGGCATGTGTCACATTTCTTCACATGTGTATGTGCATCCATATGAAGAGTGGGCCACTAAAGTCTTGAGAATAGAATAGTCTTAATTACTCGGTCAGGACCAAAATGTCCGCGTGCAACACTGCTATGGGAAATTTTTAAGATTTTCAAATAGTCTGATTTGTGAATGCACAATCATAAGTAACCGGCTCTGCCTCTTCGATATAGGTTATCTCCAACTAAGGCATAGTCTTGAGCCTCTTGCTCCATGTTTCGTTTTCTTGCTAGACTAGCCTCATTGGTTAATGTTCTGGATCTCATGAATTCTAGCAATGGAGCACTCCACTCTCAAATTAATGACGTGTGATAAAGGGTAGCATGCTCCACTGGGGGTCTCTCTTTGCACATTAGACAATTTTGAATCCACTCATGTATTTCTTTGTCCATGCTAGGCCAATACACTCCTAAACATTTTAGATTCTACAATGTTCGTTTTTTAGAGTAGTGATTTCCGAGAAATCCTTCATGGGCTTGTTGCAACCAACTGCTATGTTCATCGTCCTCAACACAACATGCTAATACACCTTCTGTACCTTGTTTGTACATGCTGCCTGCCAATATTTGATATTTTTGTGATTTTACAATTTCCTCTTTGTTTGTTTTTACATTCTTATTTGCGGGTCCGAAGGTTAGGACTAGTACCAACTTATTTGCCCATTTAGGAACAACTTCTAAATTGAACAGATAAGCATCAGGTAGTTCATGAGACACTCCTTGGAATGACTCTCCTGAAGTGATGCGAGAAAGATGGTCTGCCCTAAAATGGGTTCTACCTTTCCTAAAAACCACTTCAAAATCATATTCCATTAATAAGAGCAACCATCTTACTAAGCGTCCTGTATCGCAAGGTTTATTGGCCAAATATAATAACGCTTGATGGTCAGTGAAAAATTTCAACTTGGTTGCCAACAAGTAGTGTCTAAACTTCTTCACAGCATATACCATGCCTAAGCCTTCTCGCTTAGTTGTGGTATAGTTTCATTCAACAGTGTTCAATTGCTAGCTAGCATATGCTATAGGCAAATCTAAATTTCCTTTACCTATGGGTTGTGCTAGCACACATCCTATTGCATAATTGGATGCATCCATGTGGGCATGGAATGGCTTACTCCAATCAAGAGTGGTCAATATTCGGGCTGTGCACAAACGGCTCTTCAGTTCATTAAAGGAATTTTCACATTCATCGTTCCACTCAAAGTTTGTTAGTAAGGCATAAAGAGGTTTGGCTATGATTGCATACATGTGGATGAACTTGTGATATCCACAATGGCCCATAAAGGGTTGTACCTCTTTAACATTCCTTGGCTTGGGGAGCTCCGTTATGGCTCTTACTTTGTCTTCATCTGTTGATATTCCATTCTTAGAAACAATGTGACCTAATATTTTAGCTTGTCGTACCATGAAAACATACTTCTCTGGGTTCAGACACAATCGATATTCTCTCCACTTATTGAAGATTTGTCTGAGCTCAGGGATGTGGAGTCTTCTTTCTTGGGAATGAGCGCATAAATCATCAACATATACTTCTCAATTCTTTCGCAAGGACTCCTTGAATGCATGACACATGAGCCTTTGGAATGTTGCAAGTGCATTGGTGAGCCCAAATGGCATTACAGGGAATGCAAAGATTCCCCACTCTATGGCAAAGGCTGTTTTGTGTTGATCTTCTGGGGCAATGTCTACTTGGTTGTAACCTAAAAATCCATCAAGGAAGCTATAAACTTCCTTGCCTACAACATGCTCCAATAGATGCTCCATGATTGGAAGTGGATAGCTATCTCGTATCGTAGCCGCATTAACTTTTTTAAGGTTAATACAAACTTGCAACTTTCAATTCGTTTTGGGGCACCACTACAATGCAGGATACCCATTCAGTATGCTCAATCTCATAGATAAATCTCACTCACCTTGGAGAATGTAAAACTCCTTATTGCCACTCATAAATTAAAATTGGTTCGCGCATAGCCAACAACTGCCAACGGTCGCCAAGGGAGCCTTGGGTGCCAAAGATGCCAAAGTAATGCCTTAGTTATGCCTAATTTCTATGCCTTAGTTATGCCTTAAGGTATGCCTTAAGTTATGCCTAAGTCCTATGCCTTAGTCGAGCGCCTTTGTAACTTAAGCCTTCATGGCCCGGGCAAGCTACAAAACCAAAAACCAAAAGTGAAACCCAAAATGAAAATGGAAACGGAAA
Source organism: Ceratopteris richardii (assembly GCA_020310875.1). Classification (NCBI taxonomy): domain Eukaryota; kingdom Viridiplantae; phylum Streptophyta; class Polypodiopsida; order Polypodiales; family Pteridaceae; genus Ceratopteris; species Ceratopteris richardii. Next base: position 7,327 of record MU260875.1, on the reverse strand, counting down.
TGGAAATGGAAGTAGAAACCAAAATCAGAACCGAAATCGAATTGTGAACAGAGAACAACAAAACAAAGATCAACTTGCCAAAACAAACAAAAACAAATCCCTCTATAGTGACGAGTGCAAGGCTCTGATACCACTATTATCAGGATCATGCTCACATGCACGAAGAGGTTATGAATGCAGAAAACACACAAAAAAATAAAGACACCAGGAGATGAGATTGAACGCAATATTGGGTGTAATCTCCCCCCATGCACTCTATTTTGACAGAACACGGAGTGCATGTATTTATAGGAATTTTTTATTACATTGAAACGTCTGGTTACATGAGAGCAGTTTCAAAAATTATGCATTAAAGTAAAAGCTAGTGACTTTTATAAAAAGCCTTTGCTTTTAATATCAGAAATTCGGATCTTCAATGACCCTTATTCTAACCACTATTTTTCTAAATATTTCTAACAATAGAACCTTCTTTGTGAGTTTATTTACAAACTAAATTATAAATCCAATTTATTGATGTCCGCCCTAAAGTCGGATTATTGATGTCCGCCCTTTCACGCCTTTCACGCCCTCACAAACCTTCAACTAATATATCAAAAACACCAAAACACATTAACACATTAATAAATTAACACTCCAACAATGCATTTTTGAACATATTCCATAATGTATAACAGATCCCCTCTCTCCTTGGCGCATTTCTCCTCTTGTATTTCTCATAAGAATTTTTGAGAATACTAATTCATGGAGGAAGGGATTTCTTCATTTGTAGATTTATGAACATGAGCTTCCCATGGAGATAAACTTTTTCTCTTGCTTCCACTAACTTGGTCCTCTAGAGTTGCTAAAATTTGAGGTTTAGCCAAGAATTGCTTCAATCTCTCCAATATTCCTTCAAAATGTAACTCTTGATTTAGTGATTTGATTTGATCGAAAAGTTGGCTTGCCTCAAACATAGCGTGAGCTAATTCTACCATTTTTGCACATAGCTTTGTCCTTTCAATCTCTAAGTCCACTCAAGGATAAAATTTATCCAACTTAGCTACATCTGGACCTTCTTAAAATAGAGCTTGGTAAGCTTTGAACATCATGTCTAAGCCTTTTGGAGTAGGATCTACTAAAAAAGATCCTACTCGAGGTTGAGGGTGGGATGGATGGTGGTGTTTGAAGTGGTGGGTGTGTCTAGAAGTGGGTTTGAGATGAGCGTTTTTTTAGTGTAATAAGCCAATGGGAATTCTCCATGTGTCAAATCAAAACTCTGAGCATTAGGATTATTATCTGAGATCAAAGGGATGATGGCACCAATGCTCTATTTAGATTATCTTCCACCACTGCATTCTTAAGTTGTATTAGATTGGAAAGGGGAGGAGATTGTTGTTCTAGAGCTGAGTGTGGTCTAGGTGGTCCCTTACACTACTGTTGGTACACTTGTTGTGGCATATAATATGGCTAATGGTGATATTCATTTTAATACCTAATTGGTTGCTCATAGTTTTGTGTAACTACTTGTTTGTCATAGAGACACTCATGAGCCATGATTCATGTACACTCTCTTGATAGTGCAATACTAGGCATTTAGGTTCCCTATATTTTGAGTTTACATTGGTGTGATCACCCACATAAGCATAGCATGGCTTCACTATGACCCTATTGTGCTTAATCCAAGTGTGCATGACCTCAAAACGTAAGCACAAATATCTATCTCATGATTCCATTCTTCAAACTACCTTGTGTGATGTTCAAAACTCTTGTTCTAGTATAAGTGAACAACCCAACCCTCCTTCTCAAGGGAACAATAGAAAGATCCATAGTGAGCTCATTAATTATGGAGAGGAACATAGAGCACCTTCAACAAGGCTAGCATCAAGAAGGAATTCCTAGCAGCCAAACAAGAAAGTCAAATAGATATGGATCCACAAAGATCAATTGTAGGAGTATAAATGAAAGTGGCAACAAACAAAAATCGCAAACACTAAAAAAAGGAAGTCATTCCACACAAGGAGAGCAAAGCCTGAACTCAAGGACAATGCAAGTATGCATACCATAAAAATCATGGAAGCTCAAAGACAACACAAGCAAATTTGGATCACAAGGAAGGCATTGGAGAAAGCCAAAGAAGAAATCAGAGCATTAGCCAAAGAGATCAATCTTCGAAATCAAACTACTACAAAACTTCAAGCAAATCAAAGACTACCAAGGTTAAAGAAACCAAGGATGCCACCTATGGCAAGTCAAAGAAAAAAAGAAAGTGGCATCAAAATTAGGCTAACTAACATTGAAGGAAAATAGCAAGAGAGCTACAAAGATATATCACATACGGAGACCAAGGGTGTTGGTGCAGATCAATCACCAATTGAAGGTTGAAGACTTAAGAATGAAGAATGAGATCAATTCTTGAAGCTTGGAAGGAAGACACATTCAGAATGTGTGAGGAATGTATACATATGTACATAGGTCACTTAGATCTTTGATTAGTCATAGACTTGTACAAATTTATCTATAAATACCTTGAAAATATCGAGGCGTGATAAGAGAGTATATGTGAGAATAGATAGAAGGCAAGAATGAGGAAGATAGATGTCATGAGACATGTGAAAAGTTAGTTGAGTTTCCTCTCATCACTCAACTGTAACTTTCTGAGTAAATGAAGAAATATTGCGCCCGATCTTTTCGTGTCTGCTCCGTCTCTGTTTGATCAATTGTGAAATCCTTTTGAGGATATCTAGGTTAGTAGTTAATGTGTCTGTGACCTGAGTTTCATAGTCTAATTGCAAACAGGCTAGGAGAATTGTTAGTAGGAACATTCATATGTGTTGAGTGTTCACAGTTCTCTGAAATAGGTGCAAATTTCGATCTTAATCTTTTGGTCAGTTATCACTCCATAGTTTAAAGTTTTGTGCAAGCAAGCACTTAATCTTTAGGTTGGAAGGTAATCTACTCGTGGCTAGAAGCATTTGCTTAAACGGGCTTTGTATTGAGAGAATTGAAGTTAAGAAGTTAGGGGTGTCTAAATCGACTTCTCAGAAGTGCAGATTCAGACATAGGTAACTTGTGAAGTTGATTTCTCAAGTTATACTAAACCTTTTGAAGAACTTTAACTTGGAGAAGGTGCGCAATCTCTAGGCGACACTCCATACAAAATTTCATAGAAAACTTTACATGTTTGATAGGTCAATGAGAAGAAATTGTGCAGCAGACTTTCTGTGTTTCATCTTCTTCACATAATTTTTCAACTTTTGATAATTTGGAGATTGGACCTCTAATTTAGTGAAGGTTTTGACTTACTCTTGATATAGAGGTGTTCTAAATTCAAGAGTAGGTTGTTCTTTTGGAGATTAACACTCTCCATCAAAGGGAAGCCTAAGAAAAATAATAGCTAGAGAAGTAGTGTTAGCATTGCACTTATGCTGAGCTGAATGCACCTAGAATATGCACAATAGGTTCACACTACAAGGCCTCACATTCCACACATAACTCCTTCAAACTCATTAGCAATGCACATTTCCTTCCAAGGAAATAGATCTTCATTTGTACTATAGTAGTATATTATCTCTGCTAATTACAACTAACCTTTTGCTTCAGCTAAGACTAACCATTTTATGTTTCTTTTCAGAAAAATAAAAAAATGAAAAATATGTATCTTCAAGTATCATGATTAGCTCAACTATTGTGAGAGGAGACTCACTTAAAGGGAGGATATTGAATGCATGAGAACTATGAAAAATAAAAGTTTTCATACTCTCTCATGTTAATCAAATATTGAGTTTAAGTGCATATGGTTTTGAAATATTTTGAGCCAACACAACAATGAAATTCAATGAACTTCCCTTGGAGTCTTTTGCAATGGGTGGTCAGTGGTTCATGGATGACCAACTCGATGGTGATCAACTCTTCTTAATCACCATACAAATTATGGATCATGACCATCGATTCATAGTGACGAGTCAAGATTTTTGCATTCTCACACTATACCTATGATCATTGAAGTATGGATAAAAAGCGGGAATCAAGCCTACTTGAAGCTTCCTATTTATAAGCCTGATTTTGAAAGATGCACTCAAGTGATAAATACCTTACACTCTGCAATAGATGAAACATTAGTGTGAGAAGCAAGAGTCATGGACTTACTGTTGGCGCAAAGTCCAAGCCCACACATTTCCTTGAAGTTCATGCACATATGAAGCTCCATGGAAACCATTGCTAGAAGAGATTTCATCCTTACCATTCGTAAAAGTCATTCTTTTTTTGACTTGAGAATATTTGTAATCACCTACCAAAAACTCGTGGACTTGTTAGTTAGCAAAGCATCTACTTCATTGAGGGAATATCTCCTAGATTGAAGGATCACTTTTAAAGAAAGCCAAAAAGTTGAATTCAAATTCAAATTTGAATTGAAAAAACTTATATAAACACTTGAAAAAAGTCACGGTTAGAAGCTTCAAGTCTCGAGCTCTCCATTGCCATTGAGTAAGAGTGTAAGGCCTAAATTGTAGCCTACACTATTCTCCATCATTAGGCTATGATTATCAAGCCTATGATCGTGTACACTATAGTAATCTCCCATGCTTTGAACATACGAGAGTATTTAAGGGAAATTGCATCAACTTTCGAAATGGAAAAATATGTAAAATCTGCTATTATCCCTAAGAAAAAAAGGATCATCACTTCTAATTATGAGGTAGGGATAAGATCATGACAAAAAATGAGAGGATCCAAGAGAATTAGACAATGTGAAGAAGTGGAAACCACACCTTTGGCAAAAAGAGTCCATATAACTACCACATCAACTCTTGCTCAGCCACCACGTAATATGGAGGCAGAGTTAGAAGAGGCCCTCAAAGCCACACATACATACTTGGAAGAACAGGTAAAAATTATTATCCAAGGTCACCATTATCGAAAAATTAATGATTTGAAAGCTACAAAACAAGGAGGTAACAATTGTCAAAGATCACTCACTATTAGGATTTGGAATTAGAAAATTCAACCTCAAGCCCAAACTCAAAGAATAACAAATATCGATAAATATTAAATGATAAATTCAATACTAATATAAAAGATGACAATCAATGGGATGAGCTAGATCAGATAATGGATCAAAATGAAGGGTCTAGTAAGCCTAAGGAAATAGCAAACAAAGAAGAAGGGACAGAAGAGGAAGTCTTACAGATGCCAAGAACAAGCATGGACTACACCATTAGAATCAATGACACCATCACTTTACAATTAAAATAAGCAAATCTGGATACAAATAAAATAAGAGTCCATCCCAAAGAAGAGGAACAATCACAAGAAACAACTCAAGCTCAAGTGCCCATCATTCCAATTAAGTTTTTGGCAAAGCCATGTCCTATGGACGTGCACCATGTAGAAAGCAGCTCTAAAGTGGTCCATGAGAAAGAAGGTGAGTTGGAAGTTCAGTTGTAGGTCAGACAACCTTTTCATGGAGATGTTATGGAGAAGACCTCTCAAACTCATCATGAGAGCTCATGGTCATTTGTCTACAAAAGAATTAAGGGAGGACACTCAAGGATAGAGGAAGAAGGCATGGAAGCCCCCTTGTAGCTAGTTCATTTGGTTTGAGTCATTTCGTTCTCTTCACTCTCATAGAGTATGTCCAGTAGCATACAAATTTTTGGATAGTCTACTTGTGAGAGTCATATCTCTCAATATATGTATCAAATTTTAGAGTTTAAACATTCACTGGAAAGCTTATCTTGAGTATTTCCTTTGTCTAGGATAAAATCTTTATGCTCTATGAGTTATTTAGTTTTTATTGAAGTCCAGTTTTAAGCTTAACTGAGTGGAAAGGTAGCCTATTTTGAGATAAAGGGTTGTCAACCCAAAACTACGTCAAATTACGTGCTTGATAGCTCATTTGAAATTTCTAAGTGTCTAGTTTGAGTGAGCAAAGTTTCAAGTTCATTGCATTTTTCAATTGGTACTAGTTTTCATTTGAAGGTTCAGCTGTTGGCAAAAGTCTTGATCCTGAGAAGGTCTTCTACACTTTCCGCTGCAAATAGGAGAGGAATTCTCCAACAATTGCTATAAGAGCATTGGAGTTTGAAGAGGCAAAGCATTGGAACTGAAGTGAAGCAAAGGAGGAGCTACAAATCAAGGGGAGCTTCGTAAAGTCAAGAAAGAGCGCCACAATATACTTATTGTAAATTTCAATCTTAGAAGTTTTCAATGGCTAATTTAGGACAATAAGTTGAGAAGTTAGACAAAGATAATTTTTAGTCTTGGAGGTATAGAATGACAAATTACTTTAAAGGTAAAGGTTTATGGAGTCTAGTTAGTGGAGATGATCCACAACTGGTGGACCTTCAAGATCCCAACATAACTCCGACACAAAGGAGACAATTTGCTGATTGGGAAGAGAGGAATCGAAGGGTGATGTTCCTCATTTCACAAGTTATTTCTAACACTATGATTGGTCATGTGCAAAGCTTAGAAACAACCAAGGAGGTTTGGGAAGCATTGCAAAAGGTGTATGCTACCTCAACAAGGTCTTGGAGGATGCAACTCAAGAAGGAGCTCAACAACATGAAGAAAAGCTCAAAACAAAGCATTAGTGAGTATACATTGAGGATCAAGGAGCTTCGAGATCAGCTAGCATCAGTTGGATGCAAGATAGAAGAGGAAGACATCGTCCAAAGAGCCCTCAATGGCTTGAGGAGTGAAGAAAAAGTGGACGGCCCTCATCACAAACATTCTTTATAGAGAACCTCTGTTGATATATTTAGGTAGTGATGTGTGTGAACACACTAGGACCGCCGGGGCACTTTTTTCCCTCTTTAGGAGTTTTTTTTTTCCCCGGCTTGTATACCTATTGCCCTAATGGGCTACTTATCTTTCTACATTCTCTAGTAATACATTCAGTATTGTGTGTTTGTGCTCCAAGCTTCTTCTTCTTCCTTGTGTTTTTCGCGTGCTTCCGTAGACGTTTAACTCCAACAATTGGTATCAGAGTAGGTCATCGCTTCATCTAGGGTGCCGTCGACACTCCTCGTTTGCAGTCTCAGATTCGCATGAAACTTGGTGAGCATACTCAGGGTGTTTCAGAGACCAAAACAATTTCGCTCTCTGGTGCCAAAATCACGATCTGAGCTCGTTTCGGCCTCCGAGCTCACTATCGCAGTGCTTGTGTAGGCTATTTTGTCTTTTTGTGCCAAAGATATATATCAGTTTCTGTTCGCCAGTATAAGCGTCTCAAAGTCTTCTACAAGTCTAGCAAATTCGTCCGAATAGTTCTATTCAACTTTTTGAGATACAGTCAATTTTCTGCATCAAGGTATTTTAGTCATCGGCCATGGCTCAAAGTAGTGAT